>JAEIIG010021001.1:0-79284 GCA_018904695.1 Drosophila parvula
CTGCGTAAACTTTCAACGAAAAAATGTTTGTTGAAAATATACAAATTATTTTGTGGAATATTTTAAAAATTTCCAAGCAAATACATTTTGTTTACAAGTTGAAAACACAAATTCTCTAGAGCCTTCAATTAAAAATAATTAGTTCGCGTTTATAGGGCTTAAAACCAGTGATAAGAAATTGGAAAAGCTTGTCAAGATGTTAAAGGTGTTATAGAAACTAATTTCCGATTGTAAAAACAATGTGTTTTAATTTTGTTTACATGTTGGTACTTAATATGTAATCCTATAACATTAACAAGTGATAAGGGAATCAAATGGGTTCTAAGGGCTTTTAAAGTTATATTTTTTATATAAATAATTATATAAAAAATTAGTTTGTTGAAAGTTATATGAGGAAAGTTATAGATAGATTTGTCACAAAATGAATATCCAAATTTAAAGCATTCGTGAGGATGGTATAAAAAGGTTTTAAACCATTTCTTTATTAAGATAACATAACCCTTTTAAGTGTGGGAATTGTTTTCTAGATCTCTCCTGTTTTTTCAACTCCGGCAGCTAAAGGAATGCTTGCCTTGCTTATTAATCCATAGATTGTGATGGATATTGTCATGCCACTCGTATCCAAAGTTGATCTTTCCATTTGAATTTCATTTAATGCCTTTTTCTGTTGTTTTCTCATTCAATTTCCCTTTCGTTCATCCCCGACTCTGTGTGACTGGAAGATTGGCGTGCCCAGGTCGGACCGGCCGGCATATTTTATGAGCGTTTCCCTACTCCGGTACCTACTGTCAAAAAGCGTTGTTGTCATTTTTATTGAAAGTCGCCGTCGCTGTCGCCGTTCCCGTTGCCGTGGCAGATACAGATACGCGGGCAAATACAGATACATTTACAGCGGCGAACTCATAAGTTTTGCTGCTCCCATTTGTGTGCACAATTCGATTTCATACTATACCTTTTTATGTTTTTTCTTTTATTTTTTTTCTCCTGCGATTTTACTTCTTTTTTTTTGTATTTTTCTGACGGCAGGCGGCACACGCTCCAAAGCAATTAAGCGCATGAATCAGGTTCGTTCGGTTTTTCAGGGCAGGGCAATGTATCTTAGTATCTGTGTATCTGCGTATCGTTCTGTATCTGTGTGACTGCGGCGTGCGTTTTTTATTTTTTTTTTGTATGGAACGTAGGGGCAGACAGACAGAGACACCGGCACAATAAACTTAATTGATATGAAATGAAGTCATTTGGCAAAATCACTGGGAGAGTAATGGACCGCGTTCATTCAATTTGATTTGATGTCGGGCCAGTTTCGGTTCAACAACAAAGTTATACTCAATATTTGCAATACATATACAGCTGCGGTCACTGAAGAATATTTTACAAAAGATTTTTTAGGATGTTTCTGGGCAGATTACCTTTATTGTAGACAACAACAAAATAAGCAACAGCCAGTTTCGATCTAAGTTGTATTTATTAATGCATTTTACTATGGTTTGTTTAAATTATATATTTAAATTAATAAAATGAAATGGAATCTTTTTAAAATGCGTAAAAGTACCTAATGTTAAATAATTTAAATTGCTATTCATCAAAGAATACCTAGTATATCTATCTAAAAGGACTGTCTATCTGTCCATCCATGTTTTTTCTTATTAAACATTCCCAAAATCTCTTTAAAAACCCGTTGCTATTATTCTTCCCACAACTGTTTGTATATTTACACACACATTTTTTTTTGCTGTGCAAATTTATTTATATTTTTTTATCGGCTTTTCGAAAGCAATTGAGCATATGCACACGTATATGGCTGTATTTACATACATCTACATATGCATGTGCGTTTTCCAGTCCAAAAAAGAGTTTCAATTAAAAGTTACATTTTTTGTTTGTCGCTTTTCTGGCCGGCCAGCTTCGACCAGCAAACTGGCAAAAGTGCGGAAGCCGTTGAACCAGTCCCCAGTCTGCACTGGTCTGCAGATAAAGCCAAAAACCCAACTGGCTCATAATGGTCATAATTATTAATTAGAGACACGGATACATGGCGGGGCTCGACTGAATGCAGAAAACTCGACTTGCGGTCCAATTTGCACGCTGTGCGAGCACTTAAATGGACTTGTTACTGAATGCAAAATGCAAATTTGCCAATTGATATTGATTGAATTGCAAACGGCGGCGCACACACACTGGCACAGCCGATGGCTGGCTAATTAGTTTTATTTTTCAACTGTCCGCTTAAGTGAATGACGACGACGACGACGACCAACAGGCGTCACTCAACGCCAAGCAACGCAAAGCGGACTGCATTGAGTGAGTGTTTGTGTGCTTCGATTTCTCGGAAATCGCCGCCTGATTAGAAATGTTCCAAATGGACCCGACCGAGTCTTGACTTGTGTCGCAAAAAATAGAAAATAAAACCAGAGCACTTGCCTACAGAGCTTCACATTGAGCCCAGCTCGAACCCAGTCCTGTTCTCCTCCCTATTTTATTTGTATAAGTTTTATTTTTTGTTTTTCGCTGCCATAAAAATCCACCATATAAGCAAGTGCTGTGTAAGTGGCTCCCCAGACTTTTCGCCATCCAACAACCCGTTGGCATTTCATATTAATGTGCGCCGTTTAATTGCGTGACTCATCAGCGGAGCTGTAATCGCCGGCTGCCATCATCAAGCGAGGCGGCGCTGGTTTGCTGCCGTACGTAGTGTGTGTCTGCTCTTTTAGAGACCGGCTATCGGGGGAATGAAGGGACTGTTGTGGAGTCTTTGAGCTGGAGCCGCCACGCCAGACCCGACTCTTTGAGGCCGAGGAGTAAGAAAGTTCAGCTTGTAATTAATAAATAAACTGAGCTGGCAGCAAAAGCCCTTAACTATCAAATTGAAATGGATAATTTATGATTCAGTGTGCTAATTAAAGAGGCCTCATAAGATTTGAATATATTTTTCTGTTTGCTGTCAAATATTAAATGGTATTTTTTGTTAGAAATTAATTAATTACAAACAATTATAAATTGTTGAGTGATCATTAAATTATTAATTTGAAAGGCTACAATTGAATTATTCTAATGAAATGAAAGTTAAATCTGTAGACCTTTCAAAGCCATACAAATAATATGGGATTGATCAATTTATGGCTGTGTATTTTATTGTATTTACTTAGTCTTTGAATATTTATATATACATTTGTCATCACATTTATCATCAGAAAATGTTATCAAGAATATAATCAAATATACGTCAGTTAGAAAAGGTTGCAGCTTATGAATCATATAAGAGTTCAACAGGAAAAAATTTAATTATACAGATTATTAATTAAATCACCCATAGAATATAGTTATTTATTTATTTCACTTTGGAAATACAATTGACGCCATAAACTTACTCCAAGTCCCAAGTAATTAATGATTAAGCCTATCAAAAATGTGCAGAATCGATTAATGGCATTATTCAAATGGATCCATTTGTTTATGCATTCTGTTTTCAGTTATGGCCATTACGTTATTTCCATTATTTGTTTATTATTGCCATTATTAGCGTGAAAAAATGCAGGCAGCAGCTTCAGTGTGTGTGTGTGTATGATGATTGTAATGAGAGCTACAAATGCATTTGCTCTTTTTGCATATAATTTTTTCCCTATTTACATTTTTGCGTAATCGAGGCGGCGGAACCCATTCAAATGCCAAATGGCCGAGTGTCCGAGTCCGAGTCCGAGTTTGAGTTCGAGTTCGAGTTCTGTTTGTGCAGTCGCATAGCTGTGAGTGCTATATAGCGGATCCAGACTGACCAGTTTCCATGCTATTCCATGCCATGGCAATCCATTCATTCATCGCGTCAAGTGTCAGCCGTCTGTGTCAGTCAATCAGAGAACGGTTTGAGTAACAATTTAATTAATTTCAGTACGTAATGCGAACCTGTTGTGTGCCGCCCAGATATTAGATATTATGCTAGAGATATACCGCACACACATAGGCACACGCATAATTCCCTCACTCTGAATGAAATTGCCTTTTAATTATGCCTAATACTCATGACATGACTCAATTAAAGGCCATATTCGGACGATGACTGGATACAATTTGCCGGAGTGAGGCTCCGAAAGATACCAGATATCAGATGGCAACGGCTGATTCGCAAGAGAAAGCCAGTTTTGCACTCATATTAAGTTTTGTTATCTCAGCATGGTAATTAGCACAAACACAGACAACTGACTAACGTATCTGTGAGGCATATCTGCTTGTATTGTAAGCAAAAACATTACCATAACTAAGGCAATCAAAGATCGAGTGAGTGCCTTTTCAAGCGCAAAAGTTCGAAGCTTCGGGCTCTTAATTGTTAGTCAGTAATGGAAATTAAATGTCTGCTGGCTAATAAATTAGGAAATAAAGGAAGAACTTACAAAACATTTAATATGGCTTTTATTATGGCTGCTACTTTTGTTTTTTAGCAACTTGGTGAAAAACGAGTGCTTGCTCTTGTAAATAAAATTTAATTCATTTATAATGGTAGCTACCAGTAAAGTAATTTAATATAGATAAATTGGGAATATTTGGGTTGATGCACATTTCATTTCTTATTGTTTTAATATGAAAACACTTGGAAATAAATACAAAACTGAACCAATTTCGATTAATATTAGTTTGAAAAGACAGGTTTTTCTTTAAATCTACATATCGTTGAGGAAAAATAGAAAACCGTAAATTACTTTCCGTTGAGCACGTATTTCCTCCATCCCTTATTGTAATATTCTGATTTTAAGCTCCGACCTAGATCTTCAGTGCCGCCCCTGCTCTCGTTCAAACACATCGATAATCATTCCCGAGTTGCACACAAATAAATGCGTAATCATTGACAGTTTCTGTTTCTTTAGCATTATTATTATTATTACGGGTGCTGGTAATCATTTGTTTACATTCCGAATAGTTGCAACAATTGTCAGGGCAATGTTTTCCACGATTGCGATTACTAAACCGGTAATAAATGGCACAGAGTGCTGAGGCAGCTCATATGCCATATGTTCGACCCAACTCACCGACAAGGGCTTGGGAATCGAAATTGGAAAACGGAATGGGGCAGAGCAAAATAAATACGATTTTGGAGCTCATTTTAACGTAGTCATCAGTGCAGTGCAGAACCAAAAATCAACAACATTCACAAGAGCTGGGCCGCAAAAAGCAGCGGCATCATCATGAAATTGAAATTAATTATATGTCAACAACGTGATTACAGAGAAATTTAACTAATTTGAAATCGTTGATTTAAATCATCGAGCTGAAAGGGGTTGATGTGATAAGAGTTTAAGTAATTTATCATGTTCGATGGTCAATTTATTTTTGGGACTTTCCATTCGGTATGGAATCATTTTTTAAATAGAATTCCGGTAAAAGAAAAAAAACTGTTCGCTATTAACCATTTTCTTATCTGATGTTGAAGGTTTGTTGGCCTATTTTATGACTTTTTGTCGATAAACGAATCCCCTTTAATTTTGGACGTGACATGTTAACTCGAATATTCAACTAATTGACATGAAAAATATTTTAAAAGTTGTACAAGAAGGAATTAAAACTTTAAGATGCTGTCACTGCGCTTCTTATTTATTTTCAATCGGAGATTTATATTTATAGTAGACTTAGGAAAACTTCAAAATAGCAAACGCTTACATTTTCTCGTCCTTATTTAATGAGGCCTTAATTGAGATTAATTTTTGGGCCAAGGGTCGACAGCTGCCTATCAGATTGTAAACAGTGTTGTTTTTCGAAAATCTGTTCAGCCCTTTAATCACACTCCCGAAGGTGTTTGTTCCTATTTGCAAAAAATATATAGAATTACACGTGTGACCCGGACCAATCAAGGTAATCAAGGCATTGATTTGAATCCGGCAAGCCTATGTTTACGGTTCCTTATCAGGCGTTGGCTTTGACCTGTCACTAGAGCGAAAATTCTAGGAATTCCCCGAATAATTTCCGTGCGAGGCAAAGGAAAAGTACTCGATTTATATGCGTTATAAACTCACCTTTGAGGGGGCCACTCGGGCGGATGGTTGATGTTGTTCTTGGCGGTGGTATCCGAAATCCAATTAAACGATTTTCACTGTTTTTACTCTCCTTGTAGCTGCGGTAAACGCCTTTATGGCCGATCTATTTATAGTTGGCTTTCAAAGGTCACCTTATGCTGTGTGTGTGTGGGCGCACTGTGCTTTTTATTCAGTTAATTTCCTTTGGTTTTTCTTTTGTTTTTCACTTTTTTGTTATCCTTTTCGCTGACGTTTTACATGGCTCGTTGGTTTGTGTGCTGCTGCTGGTGCTGCTGATTATAATCCTTAATTAGTCTAACGAGTTGCAAATTAATCCACTTTCCCTAATTAAATTGCCTTTGGCCGCCGCGCCGCGACTATATAAAAAAAGACAGCACAAAATGCCACACAAAAAATATAAAAAAACTATACAAAATAATTGACAAATGAAAGAAAAGAGGAACAAAGATGGAAGAGACAGAAAGAGAGAGTGAGAAGCAAAGAGATAAATGTAATTAATTCATTAGCCAGCCAATTGACAATTATTGATTATTGTTTTGCCTTTGCCTTTGCGCTTTTGCGAATTAATTTTAATGTATTTTGGCCGCTTTTCGTATTTGTTTTTTTCTCTCTTTTTTCAGCATTAGCTGCACGTCGTTCATTTATTTAATTTTTAATTATTTTCGAAATGCGTTCTGGTTTCATAATTGGCAGCACATTGTCTCGTCTCGCGTCTCGCGTCTCTCGTTTCTCTTCTGCATAATGCTTTTGTAATTTAATTAATTTTATTTGTATTTATTGTGCAAGCTTATTGCCACGATCTGTGGCCTCACTCTCGTCTCGTATTCATTTATCAATTTGCCTGTTTTGGCCTCGTTAAAATATTGAAAATGTGGCGAAATATTTAATTTGCCAAATGCGCTTAAAAATATATATATATATATATTAAGCACTTAATTGTTGCATTTTCTGTGTGCTGGCTGGCTTTCTTTGTATAACCAAAGACAAGTGAAAACATTTGTTGGTTTTACAATGTATATATATTTATTTAAATTGCATTGCTAATTCCTCGCAAAATTAAATTAAAATAGTTTCACTGAGGAAAGACATATGTAAACTTTTGTGTGACATTTCAGGAAATCTTCTTCAAGACAAAATACCGACGGCAACAATTTGCTTAGTGAAATGGCAAAATTTACTGTGTTTTTTTGAGGGTCACATTTTTAAATTCACTTTGGTTTGTTTATTTTTTTAAACAGCTTTTCGCTTAACTGGGGCTTGGTTTAATTGTTTTATTTTAAACATTTTTATATGCATTTTAGCCCGTTCCGACAATAAAATGTGTTGAACTTTTCGGCACTTAAATGGCAGCCTTAGCGTTTTATATCCATTATATAGTTTATTTATTTACTCTTACTTATTTATTATTAATATGAGCGAGCAGCGACAGCATTTATGGCCTGGCCGCGTAATTAATGGGAAATGAACACACGGCCGACCATAAAGTGGACTTCAATTACGATACAATCACACAATCACAATCACACTGAACCGAATGAATGCTTTATTTATAACACCTTTTTGTCCAACCGAATTTAATTGAGTAATTGAAATATATTTTCGACCAAAATGAAAATGAAAATGTAAATGCAAAATTTCCTTTTTTGCACACGCTGGTGCGTTGCTTCATAATTTATTTATGAGAGCTACGAGTGTGTGTGTGCCAAATAAAATGAATTGAAAATCAATTGCCGGCAGTGCGGCTGCGTAACCTGTCAGCGAACGCCTCGCGTTGACAAATTGCCGCACTGTCCAGAGCGTGCGAACCTCAAATAACAAAAAAATGAAAAATACTGCAAGAAGAAAAAAATCAGCAGGAGGGTAAAAAAAAACAAACACACACACAATACGCAGCACAGAAAAGCCGCCGCCGAAGCAGCAGCAAGCACACACAATGGTGGCGAGGTGTGAGCGGCCAAAGTATCTTGCAGATACGCCAGCCAGCAATTAGCGTCAATAGGCAGAAGTGCTTACACGGTAAGAAAAATGTGTAAAGGGGAAGTTGTGTTTTGAAAAGGAAGGAAGTCGAACTTGGCAATAACTTATTTTCTTATATAAAAGAAGGTTGCTACCATTAAACTGCATTTATGGTTATAAAATTATTTTTTAAATGATGTAGTAAGTATTAATTATTTAAAAATGTTTAAAAATATTATTATTCACATTTCTTTGAATGAGTAAGGTATCTCGAAAACCAACTTCTTATTTAACCAATTATATTTCATTTTCAACTTTCTGGGTTCTATTTATTAAAACTAAAGGTCGATCGAAAAGTTCTTCATTATATTCCGAATATAATTATTCAAGATAATAATTATTCAAGTGTGTCTCAAGTTAAAGAATTTATTTTTGTTATCTAGAAATTCTTCGCAGTGACATTTGTTTTTTCTGTTGCTAATAATTCCGTTGATGTTGCTGCTATGTGCTGTGTGCTTCTGCTTCTGCTTTTGCTGATATTGCTGCTGTTTCGGCTTTGATGATGAGCTGGTTAATTGTGCTGACCATGTTGTGCCGTCTTATAAACTCGATTGCTGATTGCCGACGGTGGGAATCGAGCGACGCGTCGCCGCACACAAAATAAACAAATTAATGGGGAAATGCCAAGCGAAAAATCATAAAAGAAATGAGGGGCGCGTAAATAAAAACAAGAGCAAAAAAAAAAAAGAAAAAAGCGCGAGTAGCCAGAAGAAGAAAGAATCCCAGAGCGATATATAAATACCCAAATATTGTATACATACATACAGATATATGGGATATCGCATAATGGCGCTTGACGTTGCCCCGTTTGCCCGCGCTAATTCTTTTGACCAGCAAACGCGACAATAACAAACAGACGACGAAATGCTAATTAGTTTCATGTGTGACTAATGGACACAAAAGCGGCACACTGAGAGATACACAGATACTGATACACATGCGTGACTTGTTATGGTTGTTGTTGGTGTTGTTGCTGCTGTTATTATTGTTGTTGTTGCGGCACACACTTAATTAAAATAGTACACTGAGGGGGTCGATTGTTCAGTTCAGTTCAGTTGAGTTTACCACCAGCAGTTCCATTCTTTTCTATGGCCTCACGGCTAATTATAATACAATTTTGTTTTTTTTTTTTTTTTTGCTTCTCCTTAATATTTAACGGTTGGCGCTTTAATTGAATTCGACTCTGTGTGGAAGTCGCGATTTACCGGCAAAAATTTGAACGCCAAAAACAGACGAAAAACTCTCTGGGGGGAAACTGGATTTCCGAGTACGAATCCGATACCGATACCGACCACGACCACGACGGCAGCGATTCTGAGCGACTTGTGAGTGCGAGCGCTATAAAGCACGAAAACGACGACGACGACGACTGAAACGACGGCGACGACGACGACAACAACGATGATGATTGTTGCTGCTGTTGCTAATGTTGCTGCCGCGCTGAGCTGCTTGGTGCTTGCTGCTTCTGCTGCTGCTGTTGCTGGTGCTGCTCTTGTGTGTGAACTGCGCCGTGCAACTATTTAACGACGACTGAATGTGGCAATTATGTATCTAGATACATTTCGGCCAAACGCAGACACTGTCTCTGTCCGTGTGTGCTTGTGTGTGTGCGGGGGTTGCTAAACGAGGAACGAGAACGAACCATCATAAAACATATTACTATAATTACAATTATGGTGCGCAGAGAGATACGGATGCGAGCTATAGCGCTACACAGATAGAGATAGATAGATACACACAGTTGCCGCGCACGTGAACATAACGCACGGCAATAAAACACAAATTTTCATATGCATTACGGCTTAATTGTATCTCGTTGAACGTGCTTTTGGAGTGTTTGAATGAATATGTGTGCGCCGCAGCGCGAGAAGCGCTCATAAATTCTTTTTTGGCTGGGGCCAAAGCATAGCAACATGTTGCTAGCGTCATTTCGTGGCGTATCTTCGAGTTTGAGTTTTCAACTGAGAATGGAACGAAGCGAACGGCTGTGTGCTGCCATGGCTGTTCTGATGGCTCCCTCCGCTCGCTCGCCGGCTCGTTGTTGGCATGATTATTAAATGCTGAATGTGTTTTATTGCTTTGATTGTTGCTGCCTGGCCTGTGCGCAGCGTCTCAGTTTATCCGTAATACACCGAGGGAATTGTTTCGGTATTCTTTTCGTGGAAGAACCTAATCTATTCGATTTAAGCTTGCAATTTTTACAATAGGTTATTTTTATAACTATAAGTTTCTTAACACGATTGTTGACTTTCTGTGAAAACCATATTTAGAATTATTTTTAAACTACGCTCTTTGATAAGCTGCTTCTTATGGAGTTATCAAGCTATTTTTATGTGGAATACGGTTGATAAATATTGGCTTTCAAACCAAGAGTCATTAAAAGTGTTTAAATCTATCTTTAAGAGAGTTAGGATACTGAGGAGAAAGGAAGACTTTCTCTTAAAAATCTTAAAACTCTTTGATAAATAGGATAATAAATATCATTGTTATTTAATAACTTGTCCTAAAAATACATCAAAAAAATTAATTTAATTTATTTCTTTAATATACCAACACTCTTCTATTATTTTTTATAACGTTCCCTAATCAACAAAATTGATTTATATTTAAAAACTTGTTTCTTTTCTCAGTGCAAATCTTTTGCATTGCAAATTGCCGACGTTCGCTGGCTGTGTGAGTTTGTTTTTAATTCTCTATAATTGAGTTATATGTACATACTTTAATAAGTTGGTGGCGGATGCTGCTGCCGCTGCTGTTGCTTTCGGGGAGTTTATGTTGCTGCCGCTGCTGTTGCCTGCTTGACGATGTTGTGTGTTGCGACGGCGTTTAGCGCTAATTAATGCTGAGCCAACGGCTTTTCAATGGTTTTTATTGCTTTCGGCCTTTCGGTTCGCTGGCTTTGTCTTTCTCCTCTTAATTGCTCACCGAGATTTATTATTTGATTAATTATTGAGATTTCGTTGCCATATCCACCGCTCGCTCGCTCACATTTCGAGCGGAGTCTGAGCGACGACGAGCCACCTTGGCTGCCTCTTTCCAATTTCTTTAAAAGCTTTTTCGCTTGTGCCTTTGCCGTTTGCCCGTTGTTGGCAATAATTGGTGTATAATTTCATTTCCTGAGAACGTCGCTTTGGGTCACCGCACACACAAAAGCCATTCATTGTCTTTGCAGGAATGTGTCGTAATTCAATTTGTTGTTAGTCAGCAACGTGAGTGTGTGCGTGTCTTTCTTATTTAATTATTTATTTTTTTTTTCTTTAAATAATTATAAGTTATAAGAAGAGGGGCGACAGCTCAATTAGCTATAAGGGTGCGATTATTAATGGGGCGATGTTATGCTTTTGATAAGGCCAATTACTCATGACCATGAATGTTTGATTGCCGTTTATTTATAGGTTATCGCGAATTCTATATTCGCGAATGATTAATTCGGATTCAATTGGTAATGCCATTGGTGAAATGAAGTGATTACCATAATTTACACTAGACGAAATCACACAGTTCATCGATTGAAAATTGTTTTCATAAGCTACGAAATATTTTTAAGAAGATAATTGTTTGTAATGAAACCTAGCTTATATTTTATGTATTCTTTATTTAAAATTATAATCTGTAAGTTATTGAGTAGGTTTAGAACAACATCAAATTTGTTATAATCATCGATATATTTAACCAAAACTATTTGAAGAATTACTTGAGAATTGAGATTAATTACCCGAAAATTAAATTCTCGGTAGCATTTCCCAACATAGAAATTAATTATTAAGAATTAGCCATCGAAGATAACAATCTTTAATTAGAAATTTTTCGGTTTTGAATTTTTTGCTTTCTGTTTATATTTGTTTTTGTTGTTTTCCCGGGAACCTAATCTGCTGGCGGTCAGATGAACCCAATGAACTCTTATTCGCGTTTCGATTGCCAGAGCAACAGTTTAAGCCCCCAGCATCATTAGGGCAGCATCCAATGGCAGCAACAATAGGAGTCGCCGCCGCGCTACGGCAACACACAGAGCAACTGAAACGGCGGCAATAACAATGGCCAAGCTGTGAGTGCCCTGATTGCTCATTTAAATTGTACGGGCTGCAAATTGAATTGAATTGAGGAGGATTCGCACACAAACACAGGCACACATCCACACACAAAAAGGGATTGGAAAAAAAAGGACGGGCAGAACGCTAAAAATAACTGCGAAAATATGAAACAAGAAATAACATCAACAAGATGCTGATGTTGCTGCCGCTGCTGCTGCTGCTGCACAAAACGAAGATGAAGCAATTTAGATACACTTGAATAGAAGCGAGATGACCGAGAAGGGAGCGGGCAGGAAACGACGTGGAAGTCACTTCAAATAAACACGGATGCACAGGGGAAAATTGGGAAACTTGTATCTCTTGCTTACTAGAAATGTTCTACTCAGAAAGAGTTACAAAGAAATAATGAGATAAATATAAACTTGAAGTTTAGGCAAAGAACTTATGACAAAATATTAAAGATAACTGATGAAACTGATGAACAGTTTAATGTCTAACTCTTTCGAATATAATATAACCCATTTAAGTAATAATATTAATAGTCATTATATAAATAAAAAATCCGGAATATATATGAGATAATGTAAATTTTAATATATTGTCTAAATAAAGGTTTTTATCAAAGTTATCTAGACCTATTCATGCTAATTACCAATTACTTGTTTTATTTAAGTTAAAAAGTATTCCATTAAGTTATTATTAAATGAAATTAATTATTGTTTAAATTAAGGAGATAGTTTAATATTATATGGGATATTTAATTTTCTAAGAATATAAGCATTTAATTGGTTGGAAGATATATTTCCCTTTGTCAAAAACAAATCAGATGTACATAAGTCTCTTTTACCTGAAGATAACAAGCTTTGTCACCTTTACCTTAAATAACTAAAGGAAGTCAAGCTTTTGCTTTTATTAATAAATATTTCCAAATACCTAAAAAGAAATCCACTTGAGTTGTGTGTTTTTATCTCTGCATAAATGAAATCATGTTTTGAGGCTGCAATTCAAAACAAATTGTGCGTTGCATGGGGTGCGGATGATGCCGCTTCTCTGATGATGATGCCTTGCCACTCGGATTTGTTGCTGACTGTGCTGGCACACACACGAAAATTGCCTTACTTCCCAGCCAGCAAAATGAGAAGAGTTCACGGAAACACGAGCGTTCTGTACTGTTTTGTTTTGTTTGTTTGATGATGTTGCTGATGGGATTTGAACCGACGCAAAACGCAACGAAACGACGATGACGACGGCAAACGGCAACGTTTCGGTCGTTAACGCAAAACGTCAATTTACAACTGCGAATGTGATTGTGAATGTGAATGCCCAACAGCGGCAAACAAGCTGGGCAACATCCCAAGCAGCCACGGCAACATGTTGCATGTTGGCTGTTCCGGTGTTGCTGCCGCCGCTCTGCTTGTTGTCCTTCGTTCCCTTCGCCTTGTTGTTGTTCGTGCTACGTTGCCTTGGCGGAGTACAAGCAAATAAACTTATTATAAATATCTCCACTTAAGGAGACGCTGTGGGGGCCCATTTATGCTGCAGACACGACAGCAACAGCAGTGGCAGCAACAATAGCAACAACAACAACAACAGCAGCGGCAACATCAGCTGCAAATGCGCACACGCAAAGTTGAAATTGCTCTCACAACTACACTGGGAAAAACTGAGTAGAGTGAGAAAGTGGGAGGTGAGGTACAACACTACTCTATATGCATTTAGCTAAAAACAGATTTCTGATGATTTCCGAAAGAGTATTTATCTTCCGGATCATTTTTTAATATTTTAATATTTTCAACTAAATTAATGTGGCTTTCTTCAAAGAAATTTGTAAAGCTGAACGCGAATCTGGGAACTGTCTATCACTTTTATTATAAAAATAGATGTAGCAAAATCTTTAATATGTATATGTAATATCCACGGTCTAAATCTATCAGTAACAATTTATTTTTTTATTCAATATTCTACCAGTTTACACCTAGCACATATATGTATTTATAGCGCTAGTCACCAATATATTATAAACTAAATCAATTATCGAGACTTAATGCTATAGTTGTTTTTTTATGTTATAATTTTATATTTTTATTATTATTTTTTATTGGTTTATTTAATATTTTTTATTTATTACAATTGTATTTTTTTTTATACCTATTTATTGTGTATTTTTGGTTCTTTTGTTCTATGTATTTTATTTTTCCCCTTATTCCATTAAAGAAAACCTATAATTTTGCTGATCAGTGTAGGGAAGGCCAACAAAAGCATTAAATGATGACAACAACATTGCGCTTAATGGACTGCCGCCTTTGCGTCTCAATTCAAAAGTGCATTTATCTCCGTTCTCTCGGTCCCTCTCTCTCGCACACTTCCCACCTCTCTTTCACTCTGCACTCGGGCTCTCTCTCTTCTGCTCGGTATATCCCTGACTCTGTCTAATAGCCTGTTTGCTCTTGGCTTGCGTTATAAATCCATTATAATAAAATCATTTTGTTGTTTTATTAGCTTGGCAACATGTTGCCAGCTCTGTTGGTCTCTCTCGTGCTCTCTGTGGGGCAGAGTCAAGTGGCCTGGCAACATGTTGCTCGGCTCATAAATATTGCAAGTGTTTTCAATTAGCTCACATTCTGTGACTTTCATATTAAATGAGAGCGCGCCTGCTCGCTCACGAACACTGGCAAAAATGGTTGCTACCAATTTAAATAAGAATTTAGGGAATTTACATGTGCAACAAGGGGGTAACGTGATTTTAATTACACAGTTTAGGAAACACTTTAAATAAATAGAAGAGTTTTTCTTAGAAAAACCTAATATACATATGACTTATTGCTTAGAATATTTAATATCTTATTGTAATTATATTTTGTTAAGGTTTGAATTTATTGGTACTTGTTTTATTTGTTACAAAAATATACTTAAAAAATTTTGTGTTGATTTATAATATTTAAGTTAGTTTCAAACTTAAGTATCTAAAGTCACATTTTAATTAACATTACTATATTTTTAAAGGAAATACAGAAACATGTACTAAGCATAATGTATTCTTTAAAAAAAAAATCAACCATAATATATTTGTATTCATTTTTCCTGTAAAATATTTTTAAAGTTTAAGTGTTTGTATTATTTTTGAGTGCTCCCCTAGTAATTTTTCCAGTGTCTTTGTTTATAAGTGTGGGTGGCTGGTGGTGTGCTGGAGTTGATTCCAATTATAAATTGCATGGCGCATGTGGTGCAATTAAAAACGAAACAAAAACACGAGAATAAACTGCTTTGGCGAGGAAAAAAGGTCAAAGTTTTTGAGGTCAGGCAAATGGCAAAAGGAGCTACATACATACATACATAGCCTTAGCTCAGCCTTGCAATCAACGCACTTCCGCAGCGCAGCTAGTTTTGCACAAATTTCCCAGGCTTTCCCTGCATGTTCCCCAGCAAAAATGTCGTTGTATCCATTCAGATGGGAGAGTGAGGTGGTGTGTGTGTGTGTTTGATGTGGATATGATTCTGATTCCCATTCTGCGCTTGTGAAAGCAATTTCCGCTCGTGTCCGCAATTAAAAAGCAATATCATCTGGAGTCGACGTAAACACAGAATGGAATTGAATTTTTATGATGTGTGTTTGTTAAATGGTTGCATAAAAGCCAAATATCCCAGACAGGCTGCAAATGCAGATTGGAATAAAGATACAGATACAGTTATCGTTACACTGCTATTTGGCAATTTCAGATGCATTCAAAAGTCACAGGCGCCCAGCTAAAATTGTTTCCGTTTTTCTGTTTGCTCATAAATGTACATATATGTCAGCAAACAAACAAGAAAACGAACGAAAAAAAAAGGATCGATGGTGAAAGAAATTGAAATAAATGGAAATAAAATGAAAATGCATTGGCCAAGGGGTTGTGCCAACCTCTCTGCCTGGGTGGCCTGCTCCCTGCTCCCTGCCCCCCTTGCAACTCTTTTGCTCGCTTTTCCTTGTCACAACTCTGCATCCTTTTTCACTTATTTTTCTTGTCTGACGTTGTCTGTATGTGTGTGAGCGTGTTTCCATGGCCATGTGTTTCATTAGCGTATTTATGGAATTTTTATGCGCTTTGCGACATTTAAAATGTGTGAAATATGCATGAAGGCTCAAGCGCTCGGCTAAATGTATATCTCCCAAATTAAATTCCTTTCCAGTCGAGAGATCTAGAGTGTCAATTTGATTGCAGGACGAACGCTACGTTGAGCAACATGAATTTCTATTAGACTTAATTGGGGTTGATGGGACATCGGAAGGGATTCCAGGTACAGTGGTTAATAGAAGTTGTTAAGGCTTGGATTTAATTTCCATTTATTCAAATAAATTAGTTATAAATATTATATTTAAAAGAAGGGACTTCTGTAAGAGAATTTGAATATAAAGAGTTAGAACTTAGATTACTTATAGGCCTATTTTATTAAACATAAGCTACCTTGTTGATTACACCTAATAAATAGACAAAAATATTATTTTAATTATTTAATATTTTCTGTACAAATCATGATTAACGAAGTTTATAAAACAACCTATAATCTTGTTGCATAACTTTTGTATAGGCTAACCATTTTGTTACCCCAAAGGATTTCTTAAAATTCTATTTTCGGCAAACTGGACTTAAAGCACATTCCCCCTTTTAATCAAGGCTTCTGATTTTTATTCCCTCTGAGTTTCGGTAAAAACTGTGAGTGGGGAGTGAGTCGCCAACAAATTATTTCAGAAATACTTCAACAATGGTCGTTCGACTCGTTCAACCCTGTTAACCCGCTCATTAAAAGTCGCTCAAACCCTCACGCGATCATGGAAAGCAGAAGGAATAAAGGTCTTGTCATTTTTGCATAAATGTTCACTCAATAAAATGTCATAATTAAAAAGTATTTCCTTTGTTGTTCCTGCTGCTGCTGTTGCAGTTGCTGCTGCCTTGAATGACCTTAATTGCTGTTGAACGTGTGGCAGCGATTCGAATGTGCCCCATGCTTTTGTGTCTGTGTGTGGAGGAGACGTTGTGCTGCAACTGTCAAATGAATAAAATTAAGTGTAGCACTGACTCCGGACTCCGGACTGTAGAGTCTGCTGCTTTTGCTGCTGCTGCCGTGCAAGAGAGCAACATCAACTGCTGGCAGGATATGTTGTTGCACTAATTGAATGTGGCATGCTGCAGCAGCAGCTCCACCACCACCAGCACCGCTGTTTGCAACAGTATCTGTGTCTGGCTCAGTGCTGGCAAATTTTTCCTTTTTAACGTAATAATTTTGGAGTTTTTTTTTTTTTTTTAAAGGGGTTAAAGGGTTAAAATATATTAGTTATATTACAAACTCGGTGAGTCGTAGTCCTGGTAACATTTTAAAAACGTGATGAATGGAAATTCTCATGGCAATTTATCTATTTATTTATATTTTTCTATTTACTTTATTTAATAAGTATCTCTTCACATTAACATATTTTAATAAATATTTTTTTGTCTTTTTCATATTTGTTTTAAAAGAGTATCTCTCCTCTACAATATTTTTGATTTCTTTTGAAGTAACTTGATGACATCACTGTATTTTTTTGGCTATATCTGTATCTGTGAGTGGCACACAAGTAGCTTCATTTTGCGTCACAATTCGCATTCGCATTCGCAGTCGGTTTCGGATTCGGATTCGCATTTTAAGTGCAATGGCACACACACAGATTGCAATTGCCGGCGATGCTGTTGCTTTTGCTTTGCTTGTTGCTGCTTTTGCTTTTGCTCCGACTGTTGACATGGCAATGCAATAAAAGTTTGTGCCTCAGCTCAGCAATTTCTGTGGCAGCAACAGCAACGGCAACAGCAATGGCAAAAGGCAGCCGGCAGATTGTTTCCCATTATTGCTTATGCTGATGATTAAGAGCGACTGAGCGCCAGCTTTTGGGGCCCGGAGGAGCTCCCAGGTCCCAGCTCCCATTCCAGCTTCCGAATACGAATACGAACACCGCTCCGTACCTCCTCTCCAAACCACACAAAAGCCATTCGCCCAACGGCAGATTAAAATGTGTTAATGGCCCAGCCAGCCATCTGTCCATCTCTCTCCCTCATTCAGAGACAGAGAGACGGAGCGTGGAGGAATCACAAATTGCCATCAATTAAGATCGCAAAATGCCAGCTGAATCACCCAGAGAATTCACTGTCGCATCGTTTTTAGGGCCATCTCTCGTTGTTGAGTATTTTGCGGGCTCTCGAATGAAATATGCAAATCAATTGTGGCCTATACAAAATTCATCAGATTTATGAGAATAATATGGAGCATTGAAATATTAAATTTCTAGCATATATAATTTGACCTTTATTTTAAAATTAACAATAATCTATCTATCCATCTATAAGTAATTTGCAAATAATAAATAAATGAATTAACCAAGTATTAATATTTAATTTTAATAATCTATCAGTCCGGCAAATATAATATTTATTTTTAAATACTCTTACCAATAACAAGTTACTGCAAATAAATTCAACAATAAAATTTCTCCAATATATTATACTTTCATCAATTTAAAGATATAATGCACATACAATTAAGCAATATAAAATCACCAATATATTGTACATTCACCAATATAAATTCACCAATTAAAATTCACGAATATTAAATCCCCAATAAATTAATACAAAAAAAACGCACCACTGCTGACGAATCCACGATGAATTTACCTATTAAAATGTTTATACAAAATGCATCGGAAATATTACTTTCGCAAAACTTAATGATAAATTCATAAATTCAAAAATTACCCTTTAAAGTACAATGTCAAATTCTCCAATAAATTCACCCAACAAAAGTTAACGGCAGATAGATTTTTCAAATGAAAGCATTTAAGCATTTAAAAGCATTTATTCACCAATGAATTGACGAGTAAATTCCATTTAGCTCTGACTCCTAAATTTTACTTTATTTCCGGTTCATTTTCTGCGAAATCGAAATGTTTTTTTCTCTTGACAAACACATTTTTAAAGCATTTATGGAAAAGTTCTGTTAAACATATAGTAAACAATTTCGCAAGTATTTTGTTCGGACTCTTGATTTGCAACAAACATGCTAATAAGTCGAAGCAGATGCCATTTGTGCCAGATATTTACTAAAATATGTATAGAAATTAAGAAGTTCGGATGAAGAATAAAACTCCGCATGCACACACACACTGTGTCTCTCTCTGTGTTTTTGCTATGCTTTGCTGCTGGTGTTCGGCATTCTCTCTGGCTGAATGCCTTTCTGATTGTCTGTGGTGGCGTTTGGTCTGTTTGTTTAACCGGCAATGGCAATAGCAGCAACAAAGACAGCAACAGAGAGCAACAAGACTTGGGACAAGCCAATAGACCTTCCTTCAATTCCCTGCAAGCAGCTCATAAGCCTGTTTATACGAGTTTTGTCTGTCTTGTGTCTGCTCCTGTCCCCTTCTCTCGGCATAGACAGTGTGTTCTGTGTGCTGCTGCTGCTGCTGCTGCCTGTTTACAGGAAATTCCATCAAATTCCTGTCGGTTGTCGATGCAGTGAAATGAATAATATAGTACCGTGGAATTAGGTTATTACACTGAAATAAAATGCCAAAAGGAAGTAAGGAAGGCCCTCTCAAGTAATTTCATTAACTGCATTTTTTCTTGTCCAGCTTAGAATACATACTTATCCTTGATTCCTGATTCCTTGCTCCTTGTTACTTTGCTGCACAAGGGGTGGACGGGCTGAAGGTGAGTGTGATTATTTTGAATAAACTGTAAGCAGATGTTGCCATGGCCCCAAGTAGCTGTTGCCGTTGCCAACTAGCAAATACAAATCGCTCGTTTGTATTTAGACAGCCGACTTGTACGGGGCCTTACAGGGGGTTAGAGAGATAGTCTTGTCTGTCTGGATGCACACGCCCACCCACGCTTCTTATGTCGAAAAGTATCTTTAACTGATGCTCAGTTTGCCATTCTGGCGGATGTTGCTGCTGCTGTTTATGTTGCTGGCGTACTTGGGCTTTATTTTCCAACAAATTTGTGTGTGTGCAATATGTGCTGCCAGAGCCGGGGCCGTAAGAGCCTTGGTAATGGCACAGTCACAGTTCCAGACATTTCCTCCTCCTCACAAACTACATACAAAAAAAAAAAAAAAAGAAGTAGACCCCCGCCCATATTCTCCATGGGCAGCACAAGCAGCAGCAAAAGTCAAGGTATTTTACTTGTGAATTGTTTGTAAGTGGAAAAGTTTCTGCACACGTTTCCCCATAAATACAACAGAATAAAAACGAAATATGTAAGTCAGTCAACGTCATGCAGAAGCTTAGATACTCTAGACAGGGTATTACCTGAAATACAATAAAAGATTACACAGGGAATAATTTTTTGTTAGATTTTACTATCAGCATATATTAATAAAAAGGTTAAACAAATTTAGGCTTCTCTTCTGTGTGTGTAAAATAAAAGTCTAGTCTCCATTTATGTTGATTTTGAGATAGCAGAATTTTATATATATTATTATAAGTAATTCTAATAATATGTATGAGAATAAGTAATACTGTGAATAATAATAATATAATAAATAATAATATTTATTGAATAATGTGATAAGTAATACTGTGAATACAGAACATCCTTTTGTTTGATTTCCTTAAAAAGAAATATTTAAGTTTTTTTTTCTGTGTGCAATTATTTTATTCTTGAAAGATAAAGAGTATTTGAAGTTGTCGTCATTTTCATGTTAATGTTTTTTTTCGCTCTGCCGCGTTGCTGTAATTGTTTGTACGTAAACTTTGCTGAGTAGGCAAAATCCCGGGCAGTTTGAGTTTTTCGAAAGGGGAAAGAGGTACAGATTTCATGAGAATTCACAGTGACAATAATTAATGCGAACTTAAGTGTGTATATATAATTAAGGAGAAATTACAAGAATTGCCGCGACATTGAAATCATGTCGAGGCACATTTGCTATATGAAGTCGGCCACTTTTTTTTTTTGGGCGGCTAAGCTGGGAGTCATGTGAGTTAAAATCAATTACTCAACAGTGCCCAAGGTGGCGGAGCATTGGGTGGTTTATTGCAATGGTCATAGATCAAAGACACCATGGGCAACAGTGGATGAGGAGAGGAGTGTGGCTATAACGGCTGAGCATCAATCACATTTCGTGCATTCATTTGTCTGTCCGCCGATGGGGGAGAAACCCAGGGAAACAACCCCAAAAATACACAACTTCAACTCCAACTCCAGGCTCCAACTCGGGACGAGACTCAAACAATGGCAAAAACGGGGAAAATGCCCTGCCACTCGATTGTCAGATTGTAGCACGTTCGGCGTTTCGGCGACGTGTGCGGCATTTGGTTGATTAATCAACCCTTGCAACATGCCATAATTACGTTTTAAATGCTGCTTGCTTCGCCACCCACTTTTGTTTAATTTTATTTCTGTTTATATAATGCTTTTAAAATGCCCAGGCCATTCCGCCCCATGTAAATGCAACAATTAGGCGGACAAAGCTAACCGAAAATCAATTCAATTCAATTCAATTCGAGGCAATGCAATTCAATTAGAAGGCGCGCGGGCGGGCTATGGGGTATGGTATCTCGGGTTGGATCGTATCGGTTCGACAAAAACAACATTGTTGCATGTGGCCAATACCATTTGCCACACCATTTACCATTTTGCAGCGCCAAATCACAGAGCGGCCAAAAAGCAAATGCGAAAGCTCAGCCTAAAAGCAGCCACAAAAAGTTATGGCAGCAGCAGCAAACTCCACCCACACTTCCTGTCAGGGTCGCCCCACAAATTGCCCAGCACTGAGCGAAAAATGGGAGGCTAAATTACGAATTTAAACAAGCAGAATAAAGGTTTTTCGTTGACCATTTTTACAAAGGGAACTTATTTTAAAATTATTAAAAAAAAAAATAAGTAGCTAAGATATGAAGCTGTTTGTTAACCATTCTATTTTTTATAATTAAATTTTTCTCTCAGTGATTATGTTGCGGGCGTGGCACATAATATAGCTGGCTGTCTGTTGCAATAATGGCCGTAAATTGCCAGCGCTTCTTGGGGGTTGCTGTTGGGTTGATGTTGCAATTGCAACACTGCAACAGAGCAATACAGCAGCAGCAACTGCAACTGACTGCAACGTATATTTGTATATGAATGCGTGTGTATCTTTGTACCGCCTGTGGTATGTGAAGCACATTTAGGAAATTAAATACGTTTACCTACCTCTCTCTTTGAATGTGTTGTCCCCATTCCCTGGTTAAATACCCATCCTTGCGGCCTACACTGCCGCCCACAATTTATAAGCCTTTTGGCTACATTTTGTGGCTTTGATTGCAATTATCTTTTGCATTTTGTATTTATTTGCTACACTTTGGGCAATTGTCCGTTTTGGTCCTTTGTCTACACCGGCTACCAGTTACCACCCGTTCATTGTGGCCATTGTCAGTGGCCAATTGGCATCCATATGTGTGTGCCCTATAAATCCTTTGTTTTTGGGGGGGCCCAGAACGGGAGGAGAAGAGCTATGTGTGCGGCTTCCAATTTGAAGTTTATTAATTGTCAATTTCATGAATTTTTCGGTAGCCTTCAGGCAACCAAATCAAAATCAAAAACTTTGATTTGTGTACTGCGTATTGCGGATTGAAGTGAGCCTTTATTTGATCTGTAAATGCTTTATTAATAAATTCGTTTTACCTGCAAGTGAGGATTAATTTGAAAGAATTTAAATAAATATCTGCAATAAATTTAAATGTACTTTTTAAGTGAATAACTTTTTAAACACGAGTGAGCTTTAGGACACTTCTCAAATAATTATTGGATGTATTATTCGATTTTCTATGTTTTATATTAGATATGGAAAAACTTTCGCAAAATAAAAACACAAAAATATTGTGCCGCGGCTTATTGTCCTCTTTTTTATTGGACAGTATGCGATTCAGAACCATTAAACTATTATGAATGCAGAAAAGTGCGTAATGATCCACAGGAAAGATATTATTCTGTTTGTGTATTTGAGGGGGAAGTTCGTGGAGTTGGGTGGTTCGCAGTGATGGAACAAGTCATAATGTTTCATTGTTGCCCGGGAGCCTTGTATTTATTCTGCCTTAAGGTTATATCTGCGGATTTCACGATGTTAGCAATAGCCTCGATTTGAGATAGGATCAAACTGTATCTTTTAGATTTACCTGCTGGATGAATCTCCACACATCTCCTGGCTTCCACTCTTTTCGATTCATGGTCTTCTCTCGGCTCTCTTCTTTCGTCTTTACCTCTTAGGCCACGGCCAATCAGAACTGACCCCAACGTTCTGGCAGGCCAACGCCGTTGGGATAATTCTTACTGGTCATGTGCTCCACAAGGTAGTCGGAAAAGTAATCGCTCCGCTGCTCCTCGCTTTCCGCCTGCATCGCCGCTCGGTTGGCATTGAGCAATAGTGTGGACATCACCGGCGGATAAAGGTTGTCAAGCAGCGGCGACTTTTTGGCGTTGGTGAAGAGCATCCGCTTCTTGTTCTGTCGCAATGGACGCGGTAGTGCGGGGTATCCTTGCACCTGGAGAACGTCTGGGTCGAATGGAGCGTTATAGAACCTTCGGTGGTTCCGCCTGAGCTCGTGTGGTCCATCATTGCCAGCATCTCCGGCCGCCGCATCGCCAATCTGATGGTTGGCGGCGACCCTATCTCTATCTTCGATGTTTAGGAACTCATCCATTGAAGCAGCCGAACGTGTTAGCAAACAATAACTAAATAACACAGTCGAAAAATTAAATGTGTATATTTTGTTTCCTAGCGAACGATACGATGTCTCGGTTTCGTGTTCTGTTTTTGTGTGTTCTGCTTTGAGCAGCTAGTGTAAGTCAACTAACTGTATTCCATGTTATGTCAGGCCTACTCGTAATAAGAAAATATTTCTCAGATGCTAGCTTACTATTTTCGTTTTTTTTTTTTTTTTTTTTTTGCTATATTGTTTAATATAATAATACAAAGACATAACCTCACTACGAATTAATCTGCCAAGAAAAAACTACTTCGGGGATAAAACAAATCACGCTCAGACTTAAATTTAGTAGAATAAGACGCGGACACGACAATTTAAACCTCAACTATATTCGTTATAAAAAGCTAGAACTCCTGTACCCTAACTGGAACATAGCCGATACTGTTTATCACCTTTTAATAGATTCCTCCCTATACCTTAATGAAAGAGCCAATCACCTTGAAACATCAATAAAGAAAATGACTTCTTATTAAAACTTAAACAAAATAAGTGACTTCCTAAAAGCCACAAAACTTTATTATCTAATATAAGATCTTTGGCAATCAACAACACAAATAAATCATGTACATACCATGTACATACCTCTAAGTAATATTAGAAACTAAACACCTTATGTAAATAACCCCTCTTAGTATCAGAAACTAAACAATGCAAATATAAAAGGCTAAAGGCCTTGCTATAACTTCAACTTTTAAGTTAAGCGCAAATGTATACCTTTTGCTGCAACTGTTAATAATAATAATATTTTTACGATTGGGAAATATCAGTTGCCTGAGGACTCGATTAAAAATGGAGTCGAAAGAATCGTTCAGAACCGACTTTTACTCTTGTTCAAAGTGAGAAAGCAGATCTTGCTCTGCATTTCCTGCAATGTACAAGCAATAGGCAACGAGAAAGATTCCCTTTAGCTACACTTAAGAGCTTATGAGATGTATAGCTTAAAATTCCCATTATAGCAGTTATACAATAACCTATAACCTGGTGATAATGTTGAACGCTAAATGTTGAAGACAGTCACCCAAGTATACTGATGAAGTGTTTTGTTGAATATTCTGTAAATCATAAGAAGATAGGGGCAATATTGATTCGAAACAAGCATAATCTGAGTGAAATGTTATCATCTTGTAGTCCGAGTATAACTTGTCATTTCACAAATCCCATTTGGGGCCAAAGTTTTGCTGCTCGAAACAGTCGATAAGATACAAATCGTGTGTGTGTGTGTGTGCGTGTGTGTATCCGTTGTCCATTAGAAGCAGTCATATCCATATCGAGACGGGGTTGGCAAATGGAGAAACGCTGTCTGACATTTGCTTGCCCCCGAGTCCCCATACCGCCGAAACCCCCCTCCAATGCGCCCCCCGAGTGATTGGACACATTTAGCCCTATTTAGCCCCCTTTTTCCCCCACCTCTTGGAGTCATCATTACAAGCCATTTAACGCGGCGTAATGTTGCCATCGAGTGGAGTCCACAGCTGCTTGCTCGCCTGCTTGTGTGCCCCTAATGGGGGCACATTACGAACTGTAAATGAGTTCATTACGGGCCTGCTCAATTAATAACTTTTCGAATTGCGTTTAAGCAATCGCATTTCGGAAATTGTTTGCCAGACAAATCACGAGACGGGCGCAAAAAGTTTTTCCCTACCCCAATCTAACCCGGTGAAGTAGGGGAAAAACGGGACGACGGCGGGTAGAAATTAATGAAGTGGGGCAGTTGCTGCTGCATCCAACAAGTTAGCCATCAGCAACATGTTGCCTGCTCTGGGTGTATGTGTGTGTGTGCGTTGGCAACATTTTTAGCGGCGCCGACGCAGAGTGTAACGCTCTCCTTCCTCTCACACCTGCCTTCCCTCACGATGACCTCTCTCGTCTACGGAACAATTTATTATGGCTTTGGGTCTATGACTGTGTGTAATCACATTGTTGCCATTTTCACTTCATTATTTTGCTTTAATACGAGCAAATTTTTGTTTTACTGCTGCACTGAGAAAAATAAGTATTACCTTGCCTATGCATAATTATATTTATATTTATTTTAAATGTACGCCTTTGTTGGGCACCGAATGTAAAGATGGGAGGCTCTTTAAAGCAGAACTAACTAACTATAGAATGAGCAAATGTTTGTTTGAGTATGTTTTGCTTTTGTAATCCTGAACACGTGATATTCGTTTCTGATGATGTGTAAGTTTGGTATTTGTACCCCTAAGGGTAATCACAGAAATATGAGTAGTTTTCCAGCTTTAAATCGATATTGCAAATTATATTTATAAAAATATTCTTTGAAATGGTTATGTAATTGTGAAGTTTTGGTTTTTCTAACAGAGAGGATATAATATTTGTTCGCGGTGATGTGTAAATTTGGTTTTTGTAGCACCGAGCGGGCAATTGTATTGACGAGGCTCTATTAGTTCTACTTTTACCGGAGTTTCAAATTAAGTTCTAGTATAATTTCCAAATTAAGTAAAATGCTAAGAGATTGTTAAAAATTAAGTTAAGATTGTATCTACTTTTAATATTTTATATGTGTATAACTTCTAGTATTAACTAAATAAATAATATTACACTTTATATTTCTTTTATATACTTTTTCTCCCTGCTGCATCCTTCGGCTTCTGTTTGCGTAAGTTCTCGCTGGCGCTATCTTCCTCTGTCTATCCGCCTGCCTGCCTCTTTTTCTGTTGCGGGCCTCCTGCCTCTCTTTTGCTCTCCTTCAGCCGAGGACTGTTACAGTTGGTTAAGCAATGAGGCCAGGATGAGCTTCACTTCTCGTTTCCCGCTTCTCGCTTCCCTTCTACGGGCTATCAATGAAGGAATGAACATGTCCCTGCTCCTCCGTCGCTTCAGGGCGACCTTGCTTGTGTGTGGGTGGTTGTGCTGGAATGGGTGCGATGTGTGGGTGCAGGGGTGAGGTGTGTGTTTGGTTGTGTCTGCTAGCAGACAGTAATTATAATGCCATGTCCAGCGTTAATTGATTCAATGAAATATCTCCAGCATGGCCATTGTGTCCGTGAAAGCTCCTGGCCAAGGATACGTATGCATAAGGGAGGTTGTGTTTGTGTGTGGCTTATTAAAAGCTCACACCAGATCGGATTTGTCAGCCAATGAAAGATAGTTTGTCAACAACTAATAACTTAAGCAATTTGATTATTAATTTATACTTTTTTTAGATCATTTAAGCTAATTATATTAAAATTAAAAGAACGGGGACCCTAATGCAAGCATGGGTAGCAAATATAACGGAAAAAGCAGCGGGAGCTGCAAGATTCACTACGCGCCCATCAAGGCCCTAGCTTAGACCCCATATTCAGAGAGAATAAACGCATAACTCGCTTAAAGTGCATTAAAAAAGAAAAACATTCCGATAAGCAAATGATTTCGTATTTAATTGAGTCCACGGGCAACCAGTATTTTGGGAACTTAGCGAGCAACGAGACCCACTCTTGCGAGATCTATTTATTATTTATTCGACAGTCTATTATATTGTATCAATACCCCAGAAAAATGTAATCAAATACTGAGAAAGCATGCATATAGCTCGCTTCGTTTTGATTCTCTAATAAACACTACTTTATAAATAATCATCAGAAGTGACAGATGTTGTATAACTAATGACCTCTTTTAAGGTGTTTCAATTAGCTGCTGCTGGTGCTGCTGCTGGTGCCGTTAAACCAAATCCCCAAACAATGTGAAATCATAAACCAAATATTATGCTAATCAATCCATCAATATTTAAATACTCCCCTTGGGCTATTTCACCAACGATGACGACAGGGAGCAGCCAGGCAGGCAGCCAGCCAGCTGCCAGCTAATTAAATTGAATTATTATTGCATTTAATTATCGGCCATTCCCCGGCATTCTATGGCCACATAAAATGTCAACTGCATTAGCATCATCATTATCGGGGCAGGGCAACACTTTCAGGCATCGGCATCCCATCCGGAATCCCCAGCAGTCCAGAGCTCCTGCCTCCTTTGATCTCTGCCTGCAGCGGCGTTGCGCTTGTTAAATTCAATATAGGCGAGCATAATTTTTATTTATTTTGTTGTTGTTGTTTTCTGTTGTTTTGTGGGGATACGGGTTGTGCGCTTGTGTGTGCGTTTGTCTCTTGCTTTTATATTTTCGTTTTTAATTACTTTTGCGCTATTTTTAAGCTGTCTGCGGGCCGGCACCAACATTCGAAACCAGGTCCCCATCCCGTCCCCCAAGTAATGACAGAGCAGGAAGGCAGTTGGAGAACCAGTCTCCCCAGTCCCAATGCATCTTTACTAGGTGTTAATTTATTTTTAATTTTTATTATTTATCAGCGCTATGGGATCGCGCTCTGACAGGCATTTGCCATCAAAGAGCGCCACACAAAATACTCAGACGTAAGTGGATCACTTTGACTCTCTGTTCGCTTTATGGATTTCCATGGATAGCTCAGAAAATATGGTTCTAAATCGAGAGGAACTAATAATATGTAATATAAAAGAATCACATTTATTATTTAAAGGCTGATTTAATTTTTTTAAGACTCATTCTTAGAGGAAATTTTACTTGAGTTCAAGAAATGTAGGATATAACTTAACTTTAATATATTTAAATATGTATTTAAATGTAAAATTTAACAGGCACAGTTAACTTACGCTTTTTAGACGTTTATTTCGATCATATAGATTTTACAGATCTATCTGAAATCAGTTTTATGCGCATAAAATGCGCTGTTAGGTGCAAATAGGTACATTTGATTAAAATTAGCCAAATATAACACTTGGAAATTTTCACTAAACCAAAATAAATAATAATTCACTAAATAAAAATAATAAATAATCTCTTTTAACGATGATGCACTATTAATTTATTCAACTTTTAGAGCAAACGAAAATGTGCAACAATTCATAGTTAATAAAAGATAAAGTAAAATATATTTTGCGCACAACAGCCACTGTATCCGTCTCTGACTGCCCTTTTTATTGGTTTTCCTCTCTGTTTATGTGGATCGTTCTGGTTCTCCCAATAACCAAAACCTACCTCGCAAGATCACCATAATATTCCATCATCATAACGCTGACGTTTCTATTGCATGCCATGTGCCACTGCCACAAGGCGAACCATCATCATGCTCATCCACGGCCTGCCTGCACTCTCGCATGCAATTAATATCATTTTTATGTTCTAATGACATTCGCTGCGCTGCATTTCTCGTGCGTTTAGCGAGGGAGCAGCAACAGCAGCACCGGCAGGCATTCCTATATTTCTCCCCATGCCCGAAAAACATCATCGCTCAAAACGGCGTGGCAGGCACGAATCTTTCAAGTTGTAAAAACGCCATTAAATTGGCAGCGAAGTGCATGCCAGTCTGCCACAATGATGATGATCACTCAGAGAAGAGGAGCCCGGAGTTTTTTTTTGTTTTTTGGCCATAAACCAACAGAGAAGACGGTGGGCATTGCGTAGGGCGCCGCCCCATTAAAAGGGGTCCGAGACCCTGGCCACATTTAATTTACTTTATTGACTTTAATTAATTTGTATGTTTTTATTTCGATTTTAGTCAAAGAAAAAAAAAAGAATTTCGTTTCACGTTCACTTGCTAGCTCCCTTTTGCTCTTTTGTTGTAACATAAATATCATAAATATTTCGTTGCCAGCCATAAAATATAAAGTAAAGTAATAAAGCTAAAAGTGTATAAATAAGTGTTGTAGA
Source organism: Drosophila parvula (assembly GCA_018904695.1). NCBI lineage: Eukaryota > Metazoa > Arthropoda > Insecta > Diptera > Drosophilidae > Drosophila > Drosophila parvula. The sequence goes on from JAEIIG010021001.1 coordinate 29,488, forward strand.
AAGCGGCGGTGGGTGTATTCCATGCTGTGGTCTGCTACTGTTCCAGCCACGATTGGAATCTTAATGGTCAATAAAAGCTAATTAAATGTTTTAATACAGTCGAAGCGAGCGGGTTGAGATTGGTATTGAGAATGGTGAATGATCGATCAAAACACTGGAAACTGTTGCATAAATCAACACGCCGAGATTATCGTTGAGATACACTAAGCTATGTATTTGTGTGGGCGCCTTTGCTTGGCACACACACACACACACCGCAAAGCTATTTTAATTGTCTGCAGCTTGGATCGGCGGGTCATATCCACTCCATATATCCCCATTGAGAGTCCCCACACCCAGAGTGCTCCTCCTTGCTACCACCGATGACAGCAGCCCAAAAGGCAAGTCGAAATTGCTACACGTCTCGGAAAAGTATAGTTAATAAAGTGTTACAGACTGAAAATTAATAAATCAGTTAAAAAATCATATCAATGCGTCAAGAGAGTTGTGTATTTCCATTTTCTTTGTATAATTATGCAACAGGGGGGAAATCTTTGATAATTACATAAAAGGTTACCTTTTTTTAGGGCCTTTAAATCGAAGTTAGTTTCTTATATTTTCACTAATACACTTTACAAACCTTTTTATTTGAACTTAAATATATTGCCAATTTATATTTTACACTTATCTGTTCCTTCCTCTTTTCATAAATTATATATTTGTTTACGAATTCACAGAATCAAGAATTTCATAACTCATAATAATAGCATGGCCAAATAATTGAAAAAGTGGACTGAGTATTTAAAAGTTTAGATTCTGGGACACGCTCCTTGAAATTGGCACTAAAGTAGTTTAAAGATAACCGATGATCGATGTTATTCTTTTATTTATACAAACATAAAAGAACGTATTATCTTAAATTTAAAATAGCAATATAAATATACTTTCACTTCCCAGAGTTTTGAATATTTAAAAAATATCTTAGAGTGGAATTCAAGCTTACTATTTAGCATCTAATCTAACAAACTATCTCTTAACTAACTTAACTTACATTTTTATATGCCATATTTTATTTTTTAGCACTGCTTTTCCCTTGATTTTCATCGCAGTACTTTTCCTTTCAGTGCCGTTTGAGTTTCCCTTGGTTCTCGTCATTCTTTTGCGACTCGAACCGCCGCCTGCATCTCTTTAGCATCGACATCGAAAACGACGTTTCGTGTTGACTTCTTGGCTGCCGATTTGAGTGCCGCTCTCTGTCTGGGCTCCACTTGCGTTGCTTTTCCGCTTTTCCCCTCTTGGCATACGATTTTCCCCCGTTTAGGCCACCCCACTCGCTCGCTGGCTGGCTCTTCGTCAAACACAACAAATCGTTTTCATTGCCGGGCAAAAGCATTTTCAAAATTGATGCGGTGTCTGCGTTTAGGTGGAAAATTGAATTTTCATTTTCATTTTCATTTCGCTCTGGCTGTGACTCTGGCTCGTCGTCTGTCGTAATGCTTGATGGCGTTGGCGATGGCGATGGCGATGCTTGGGGTGTGTTAACTTAAATTTGATGAGGTTGAGGTATTTAAATAAATTGTTGCATGCGTTCTGTTTGACATTTTGTTATTTTCGCTGTTGATTGGTGGAGTTGCTCGCTGGCCCTCGAGGGGAAAAAATAGAAGGAGGGAAATGTCACCCGCAGTCACCCGATTATATTTTTTTTCTGTTTTTTCTGGGCTGTGCACCATTTTATGGGCACCTGCTGCGAGAAAAAGGGGGAAATTCGTCATATTTTTTAGTGCATTCAAAAAATACGTGTTGTTTTTCATGTTATTAAATTGATGATCAAAAATATTCGATTAATAAGAAAGAAAACAGAGTGTATACTTTACGGATAGTGATAATTTATTAATTCAGTTAATAAATCCATAAATTAAGGAACATAAAAGGAGTAATTTATGTTTTTATTAGTCGTAGACTTGAATTTGTCTATATAACTTGTTGAATTTATTAATAATATAAACTAATATATTTAATTATAATTATATTATTTATGCCATGATAGGGTTTTTTTCAACCATAAATTATATATTTACGCTTTAATTATAAGACAACTCAACTAACTGTTTCATTTACTTTTACTTCAGATTGTTTGTAGCTTATTTCAACTTTCATTGTACCTTGTTCTCTCATTCGATTCAAAAGCTCTAGTTGTGCCAGTATTGTCTCGTCTTTATTATTCTATTCCGTTTTATGTTGCGTTATCTTTATTTATAATCTTTTTACGATATCAACTTTACCGTTTCCTAGCAGAGCTTTGAGTGATATTTTTCCCGCATTTTGTTCTTGGCTCTCAACAAATATCTAAAGTGTTCATTGTCTGCCGTACAGTTGTGTTATTTGTGTTTATATTTGATCAATTGTCGTCGTGCATTTAATTATTATTTTTGTTGTGCAAGTTATAAATTAATAAACATACAATGAAGCCGATTAAAACAGACAATACCCGTGAGGATGACGAGGAGATGATCGACGATGAGGAAGCAGAATCGCCACCGGCTTCCGAAGATGAGGAGCTGGGAGAAGAAGAGGAGGAAGTCGAGGAGATGCAGGAAGATGGTCCAGAGCCGGCTGTAGAGAACTCAGCATCTGAGGATTCTCTCGATCAGAACAATTCCGACCGTCATCCCTATCCGACTCCGCCGCCCGATGATGGATCCAAAATGGCGAAAGCTAAGGTGGACGGTGTAAAAAAAAATATACCTTTCATTAACTTAGCCATAATGGCCATACAAAAGCTGAACGAAAGGTCGGGATCATCGGTGGTGGCCATCATGAAGTATCTCAAGGAAAATGGTCATTCGTGGGACGATGAGAAGCGCCAGCTCCGCAGAATGGGCAAAACTCTCAAGATAGGCGTGGCCGCTGGGCAGCTAAAGATGGTTAAGCGATCCTTCAAGCTCAGCGACTCGTCCAAGAAGGCGCACATGGCCGTGGAGAAAATGAAGGCGAAAAAGGAAAAGCAGCTGGCCAAGGAGAAGGAAAAGGAGAAGCTGCAGAAAGCCAAGGCCCAGAAGAAGGACAAGGAGAAGGCACAGAAAAAGGACAAGGAGAAGGTCACGAAGAAGGCGACTAAGAAGGCTGAAAAGAATGAGCCTACCAAGAGGGAGAAGCCAGGCAAGCCATCCGAGAGGCAAACCAACCAGGTAAGGCTACATTTTAAGCGATTTTTATTTATATTTTATATTTAAATTATTATATCATGGTTAACTTTCTCCGTCTGCAGGCCCCTAAAAAGAAGAAGGTCGAGGCCGGGGCCAAAGATGTTCCGCCGAAGGCTAAGACCGCCGCCTCTGTCGCCGCCAGAGCTCTGCTGGATACGCCAACTAATGATGAACAGCCAGAAAAAAAGAAAGCCAAGGCCAAGGCCAACGCTTCCGAGGCGGGAAAGTTAAAGAAGCCGCGTAAGTCCATCGGAACCCTGGCTCAAACCAAGACCGTCAAGCCGAATGTAAAGGCGGTGAAGAAACTGGTGGCTGCCAAGACTATTGCCGTTATGGATGATGTGGAAATATCAAAGGCCCAGGCCACATCCACGCCCACAGGTCCTATGAAGGGAAAGCGCACACGGAAAGTGTGATTTATTTATTTGAAATCGATTTTGTTTATTTGTTTTTGCTATAAAATCCTTTCTTTAAGTTAATATTATAAAATCTAAGTTAATAGAAAAACTAAGTGAATTCCTTTTGTTTTTACAGCTTATACGGACATTTAATATTAAATACAAGTTATGTTAAATTATGATTTACAGCTTAGTTTCTTTATTTTTGATACTAAAGCAGCTTAAATATTTATTTTAAAGAGTTCACTTAATAACTAAACCAATTTACCTTTGAAAGCTTATTTGCATTTTAAAACAAATTTAAAATAAACTTAAGACAAAGCGATTAGCATCCCCATTAGGTTTTATGACCACTACTGGTTAGAGGTATCTTTATCAAGGGTATCGATTACTCGCAGTCTGTTTAACTACCCATTAACCCCGGCTGACTGATAAATCTTAAATCAATTATAAAGAGTTTGAAAGAATCTCGGATCTTGGCTAAATTATAAATTATCTGAGCGCCAGACAAGAGCCCATCCGAGTCGGCGTCTTGTGACTCAATCAAAAGGGCCAGACATTCCTAATTGCAGAAAGGGGGACATCGAAGTGGGCGGGGCAGCTTCATTAGGTTATCTGGGCTGGGGTGGGGTAGAAGGGGCAGTAAATAGAGTCATCAGCAGTCGATAAACGTTATCGGATCATCACATTTATATTGCTGCTGATTAATGAAGGGCGAACGCGAACGCGAACGCGAAAGCAACTCTTGGAACGTCAACTGCCGTCGGCTGTGTCGTTCATTTAATTGCTGCTGCCTCTCTTTCTCTCTCTCTCAATCGACGACAAAAAAGCTGTAAATAAGTCAAAGGAACGCTGGACCGGAGGCAGAAGCAGTTAGCAGTTGATGCCATCCTTAAGCTGCACTCTAAAAAAAATATATATATTCTAGGGTTTTCTTTTTTACAACAGTTGTGCTTAAATTAGAGCTAATTCTTAGCCTTACCATAAGCCTTAGATTGTTTATACAAACTCCTGCTCCAGTGATCATTAACTTTTAAGAACCCTTAAGACAGCCTTTTGTCTAAAAGTATTCAAGTATTTTGAGGCATCAACTTCAGTTGGTTTTTTGTACGATTTAACATTATTTTGGTATAACAAAGGGTTTTAGAAACCCAAATGATTTTTGTAGCACCCCCTAAAAATGTATATATTTATTAAAAAATAGTTGTACATTTGAAACCATTGATTTATATAAAATTACTTATTTCATTATCATTTCCTTGAGTTTTATTTCGAGTGTGTGCAATTTGCCGCTACTAACCAGACAGCAACTGTTGCCGGCGGGTTAAGTTGCTGCTGCTGCTGCAGTTGCTCCTCCTGTTGCTCTTCGTCTGAGGATGGTCTCTGGGTCTCACTCTCATTGTCCCTTTTTAGCTCGCTATTTCTTGCACTGGCTGTCGGCACTTAAACGACTCGCTGCAACATTCTTTGCTGACAACGCAGTAATTAAAATTCAATTGCAATTAAAAGTGCGCACGCAAAACGGGGCAACGACAAACAAAGTGAAGGCCGCGAGGGAGAAGCAGCAGAAGCTGCAAGGGGAATGGGGCGCTTGGCGAAGAATAAAAGTAAGATCGAGTAACGCGTCTTATATTCAGGGAAGCGACTACGAAGTTATCCTACATATGAAAGAGAATATCTTAATAAAAAAATAAAAATAAATAAAAAGAATAACAAGAGAATACCATCATGAAAAATTTGTTAAAAACATTATTTGCATTTGGGCTGTAATGTTTTTGTTAAACCTCTAAATATTTATATATAGTTTTTTATTTGACTTAGCTCATTGTTCACAGAATATATATCTTGATTTAAAAACAATTAAAAGTGGCTCCTACAGAAGGTACATTTAATTAATATTTTTATTGCATTCTTTTTGACAGGTTTTTAATTGAATTAAACCATAATAAACTTAAATAAACATTATTATTATTTATATTATAAGCTGTAGGTGTTTTTATTTATAATCAATTCCATCTTTAAATATTTTAATAATGTACATTTATTTTTTAATATCTTTCCAGGCTCATGCTGATTGTGATCTGGTTTTCAATCAAAGGTAACAATGCATAACAATTCCATATTTTCAAATTATGAAGTTTTCTTATATCCATTTTTATGGATCCTTTTGCTTGCAATATTGCAGCATACCCTATATTTTTTATGGAATTTACCCTTAAGATTAATAGATTAAAAATAGAGATAAAATGAACAAAATTTCCATACCACTGATATACCCTACAAGTCCTACTACTATACGGTATAGAAATTTGTCGCAACGCCAACTTTTAGCCCCCTTTTGGAACGCCTCAGTTGTCGATTGCCTCCATTGGTGGCCTGCCTGGCCCTGCCCTGTCATCGTCTTTTCCCATCTCCGCAGCTACATAGCAAGGCTCCATTCTCTCCTCTGTCCTTCCCCGTTCTCATCTCTCATCCTCTGTTTCTGGGGTCTCCTGTATCCAGTTTCGCTTTTTCTGCGCCTTTTCCGCGAGCGCATTCTTGCGTAGGCGTTTGACGTGCCGCTGATTAGCCGGCAGTTCTCAGCATTTAGCATTTAGCATTTAGCATTTGGAATCTCTTCTCGCCATATGCGGGACACTCGAGACTGAGCGCTCTTAAGGCGAAATTAGCCAACGAAACAAACATTTGGGAATCAAACGCAATTCGCGTTTTAATTGCCGCCGCTTCTGTTGCCTTTTCTCAGCTTTTCTTGGCTCTGGTGTCGCAAGGGGAGTTCGTGGAATATGTTTAAGGAATTACAGACAAAAAACTATAGTTTAAATTATAAATAAATAAAATTAGAACTGAATTTTAATAAGAATATATAATTGGAGTTAATGAACAATAGATTAAAGCTTTTATAGACTTTGTTTGTAGTCTATAAATAAAGGAATAAAAATGCGAAATTGTTACATAATTACATTCAGCATCCTTTTTGTTCTTAATTTTTTTTACATTGTTATTTATATTATATATTTTGTTTCTGTGTATTGATTTTTAGTAAAAAAAAAAATAAAGTCCAAGTGCAAATGTATTTTATTAATTCAAAAAAGGCAAAATCAGATACCATTGGCTTAATAAATTCTCCTGAATTTCGGCCTTGTTTGGGAGTGTCAGCAATTATGTTCAGAATTAAAGGGAAGAGAACTTGAATGCGCTTTGAGCTGATATGTCACTTATATTTATATATCCGCTAGCTGTAATTGCAATATGTTTAATATTTCACAAAGTATTCGAGCAACAGCAGCATAGAATTGTAAATCAGTTCATGGCAAACGTTGCCGCTGCTATTTATGATAATTGTTTTTCGGTTCATTAATTTATTGTGGGCACTGTTTGGCATGCGATCAACACAGAACTTCGATGTGGCGGGAGAGGGAGAGGGAGGAGTGGATGCCAATGCAGATAATTAATTACAGGCTGCGTTTAAATACAATTTCTGCTTTATTATTTGCTCATTTTAATGTGTGCGTACACTGGAGGAAATTGGGTGGGTGTTTTTTATATTAGCTTTCAATATATTATATTTAAATTTATTACAAAATGTAGTTTCATGTCTGTTATCTTTTTATATCTGACAAATCTTTCATATAATATAATAATTAATATGACATAGTAAAATCAATATATATTTATTTCATGATCATCAAAGTCATATTACATATGTATATTATTATTTAACAAATAATATAAAAGTAAGAATACTTTTCTTTATAAGTTTATCTTAAAAATCTTATTAGATATCAACTCGTAATGACTTTATTTATAATAATTACAGCTTAATTTCCCCTTGCCAGTATCTATCGCGCCTAATAGCACCTGATCTTAACAAGCACGTGCCCCAGTAGCTAATTTCCTTACATTACTTAACTAGACTTTCTCCCATTGCACCTAATAACTCTAACAAGCACGTGCTTGGTGTCGCAAGCGTCGCTTGAGTGAACTGACCGTAGTTCAAGAAATTTAATAATTTCTTTTTTTTTTATAAAACCCTTTTCTCTCTGTGCACTCAGTTCATGATCTGGGCTATAGTCCCGCATAATTGTCACGCCGCATTTGTGAAATAATTCTTAAATAATTTCATCAATTACGTCGCCCAGCTGCACAGTGTCGACTGCCTTTGCTGCCTTTTCTGTTTCACTTTTTTTCTCCTCATTTCATTTTATTTTTTTTTAACATTATTTCCCTCTCCTTTTGCCCTGCCATTTCAATTATGTTGATATTTATTTTCATATTTAATTTAACACGGAAACCGAGAAGAGTGGGTGCGAAGCAGCAGCAGCGAAAGATAGAAAGAAACGTGTCGCGACGGCAGAGAAGCATTTGGAAAATCCATTTTACAGTAAAAACCGCATGCATTATTTAATTTTTAAGTGAAATCAATTACAAGCTCGTTGAATATAGCCCGGGTTGGGGCGGGGGTGGGGCGTGTCTGGCCTGGCCTGGTCTGGTTTGGGCAGGGCTTTTGATGTTAAATGCCAGCCGCCGTGCGCCGTCGGCGGTGGTGCCATCGATGGGATGTTGACGGTGCCGGCAGTGCGTTCTTTGCTGGGATTTCAGTGGCAGTTGCAGTTGCAGTTGCAATTGCAATTGCCGGTGCAATGTGTGTTTGCGTGTGTGGGGGCGACGCGACGGAAGTGCGCATAAATGCAATTGCATTGGCGAATAAATAAATAAAAATATTTTGTGCCATTAAATTTCAATTAATAACAAGGCAAACAGAAACACACGCACGTGTCGCCCCGATTCGCGCGGAGCGTCGCGTCGCGACTCTTTTCTGGCCTCTGCAATATTAATACATTTTGGCAGTGGTGCGTGCACGGCGCGCTGATTGCCGCAAGCCCATGAAATTAAGTCACAAATTAATTAATTAATGCAATCAATACGTTGGACATTTGCATTGCCAGGCACAGCAATCGATGTCACTGCATGTGGGCACAACATTGCAATATGCAATTTGCAATTACAATTATGCCTTTGCCTGACTGTTGCTGCCACCAGTAGTTTCTTGCACTCTAAATATAGTCGCAACTGGGCCATTAAGGTCGCCAGCCTGTACAGTGAGCGAAAGAGGGAGAAACCCAATTAAATTCTCCTAAAAATATATTGCAAATTGTTCATAAAGCTGTAAGTTTCTTATTGGTTTTTTAAGCTGCAGATAATAAAATAGTTTATGGGAAATTGCGCCTAATAGCAGGACTAATTTTGAAAGTACTGATTCTTTTGGTGTCCTATTTTCACATTACAATAAATTGTATCACCTATTATCTTCTGGGTGTACTACCATTTCCTAAATCTTGAGTTAAGTTAAAATTTAGTTATTTTATATATATAACATTAAGTTATATATAAAGTTAAATTACATAAAATATTTGATGTTAAGTTACGTTTAGCATTACATAAGTAATTAAAATAAAATATATACTCTAAGCTTTTCATCGATAACCTTTTTGTTGACAAATAATGATAATATTAAGTATTATAACAGAATCACAATATCAAAACAAAAAGGTTCCTTACAATTAAAGCTTCCATTTAATAGGTAAAGATAAGCTTCTTAGCCCATAGAACAAATTTAAATAAAAAAAATTAATACTATCATGAAATACGCATTAAAAACTTTATATATATATTTCGTAAGCCAACTTTTATTGGTATTTCCTTATAAACTGTTTTTTTCCAAGTGCCCAAAATTGCCTTCGCCCATGGTCTGAAGTTGGAGCTGGATTTTCGCCTGCTCTCTCCCTCTCTCCTCTCAAAAAACACAATCGAGCAAACGCCCCAACAGAAGCCCGGCACGCCATGGGTGAACATAATTTTTTAATGGACTTTTAATGTCTGTCGCATGAGCGCGCGGTGCAAAAGGGAGTGTGATTGCAAGTGCGCCTCCTCCTCGTACGGCGCTTTTTTTTCGGGGTCAGTTTTTCAGTTTCAGTTTTTTTTCTCCCTACCGAGTTTTTCGGCTCAACTGCCTGGGCACAATTAGCGACCGTTTGTCCCGCGACATGTGTAAAAAAGCCAGAGAGTGCGGCGAGAGGAGGCTTGGAGGTTTGAGGTGGGCTTTCCCGGTGGTGTTTCCCTGTCCCTCCCGTGTGCCTGCAATTTATTAGTCGACGCCTCGCTCGCTTGGGCGGCAGTCAATTAGTGAGCAAACAAGGCTCCTATAAGTTGGTATTACTTGCGACGGCTACAAATGTGATAGCCGTGGCTAATGGGATCGAATGGAACTGGTTTTACCAAATGCTAATCAAAAATACGCTTGGAGCCAACTCAGGTGCAACATAATAAAATTATTAATTACTTAAATGTAGTGTAGAAGTGTTTGTAGCAATAAAAATATATTGCGATTATTAGTTTAGTATTTTTAATGGGATATTTTCAGAATCTAAACATACATACATACATATATGTAAATATATTTTAAAATTATTCTGCAATGCCTTTGCTATTAATGTCAAAAAAAAAAAATGATCCTAACTGAAATAATATGAGAATAGGTTTTATATAGGAATTATAGGAAAATATGCCAATTATATTACAAATATTACATATTATAAATTTTAAACAAAATTGAAAAATTATGTTTTTAAATCAGAAAAGTCTGCACAGGCGCCACCTATGCAGGCAATTTTGATGTGGAAGCGCCACCTGTACACCCCGTCTACTTGTTTACTTCGCCATCTATATGTGGCAACTGAATCTATAAACCAAGGTCTGTCAAAATAATAAGTAATTTAAAAATGTGTATTTATACAGACGGAAAGGCTTGTCGAATATAAATATATGTATTAATAATATCTTACATAAATTATAAATCCAGTTCAGTTAAAATAAAAAAATAATAAGAACTTTTTAAGAATCCTTAGAAATGGGGGGAAATGTTGTGGGGATCAACCATGCAGGTGTAGCAACTTACACGTAAACTCTGTAGGTAAATGTAATATGTCATGTAAAAAGTACATGGTGTAATCTTTCCTCCAAAAATCAAAGCTTTTTCTTTATAAAGGTTCTTAATGGATTAATACCTAAAAAATTCAGAATAGAAATAAAGAAAACACCATCTCTTTTGTTTTATATTTTATCGCATTTCCATAATATGTACTTTTATTGCGTTTTGTTTGATGCTTCGAATATATCCGAGTTACAGCTCTCCTCTATACTATACCCTTTTTGACATTGGTTAGTTTCTGTGTGTGTTCTTTCTGATCCGTCTTGGCCGCCTTTCTATAGGTAACTCGTACACTCGATTATAGATTTATGTGGTAGCGTATGTATATAGACACATATAAAACTATAGTATATATTATAATATATATAATGTATTGATCGGGGATCTTAGGGCACATCCATAAACTAATGATAGTGGTAATAATAACTCCGATATATAGATACAATCAATATTTGCAGCCAAATCAATCAACTAACTCCTCGCAGAACGTTATTTTTATTGAGTGGCAAAAACCCTTCCTTCCGGTTGCTTGTTGTTGAGTGTATTTGGGGTTAGTACTTTAACTTAGATTTATAAAATTTGACTAGTTGAATTTGCTTTACACATTTTTAAGGTTTGCCTTTGCTGTTTTCTGTTTTCCCGATAGATATAGATATATGTATATTGATACTTGTTAACATATTGCCGAGAGACTACAAACTAATTAACATTAAAGACATTTGGAGTGCCGTAGACTTTAGCAAGGGGAAATCCTCATTAAAGATACATAGATACTTTGTGATATTTACGTCCGTGTGTGTGTTGAGTATTTTGGATATTAGATTTCACTTGTCCGTACAGTATAAATTATTTCCACATATAAATATAATACAGTAAACTATAAGTAAAAGCTAAATCGAAGAAACTAAAACTAGGAAACCTACTAAATTGTATTTACAAGAATATATTCTCTCTCTGTGTGTGGTCCGGCTTCACCTCTTTTCGAAGGCAGGATGTGAAACTCAAGCTCTTGGTTTGTGGTCCTTGGGTTATTTTTTTTATGGTTTTTAATCGTTGGGTTAAGCTCCTCCTCCTCCCTGTACGTATAAATGCGTCAGTTTTGCGACAAACAACGATCTTCTCTAGAATATATTTTGTTCAGCCTTTAGACCTTGCTTTCGGGTCCATCGGCGACGTGCTTGAAGGCCAAGCGGATGCGGGATAAGTAGTGAGAGCAGATGTGTCCGTAGTTCTTGTTGTACCACTCCGGTGTTTTGCCCCTGAAAGATAGATATTTTTAGTATTTTGGGAGGAATATAGAGATACCTCTTAAAAATTAGATTTGACAAGAAATAAAGAGATTTCAAAGCACAGGAGATAGCGATTTTCTTAAAAACTATCTTTAAAGTAAGCTTAAAACCCCCTAAAGATTTGAAATCACTTCACCAGCTGCCCGAAAGTATGCATTAAAAACCTTTTAACGCAAAGCTAGGCATATTTTCGGATATATCAAGCCGCAGATCGTATATTTTGTAATAACTAAGACTCACTTGACATCCACTCTGGCCAAATGCATGACCCTTGACCTGCCGCTGCCACAGGGCTCGATTAGATAACGGGAGGCAAGAACCACGCCCCTTACAGCTCCAAAAAGCGGCTTGGCCTTGGCATGATCGATCGAGGTCTCCACTATCACGCAGGCACCGCGCGGCAAGTCCGTTTGCCAGGAACTAGGAACATAAATGGAAATTATTTGTAAATAATATTTTAAAATATTAAATAGAGTTATTAAATAAAGATAACTTACCGCAAAACGCAAAAGTCTGTGGTCAGCTGACCATCCAGCGCATACTGATAGATCTCAGTGCGATCGTCCAGCTTCTTCACTGTCTGACACTGCAGCAGATTGGCATCCCAGGAGGCACGCTGCTTGATTATATACTCAAGGACCTCCCTGGGTGGTCCCTCGATTTCGGTGGAACAACGCCAGAGTCGCAGGGGATGGCCATCGCCCACCTTCTTGTAGGCAATGTCCACATTGCTGTCGTTCAGCGAATTAATGCTAAACCAGCCGCGGGTTCTGGAAATGATTTAAGAATACATCAAATATAAATACAAATATAATATAAATTAATTATGACTTCGACTTACTTCTCGCGACCCTCCTTGATGGTGGCACTGGTGCACTCGTACAGATATCCCCGCCAGTTATGGAACTGCATGCCCTCGCCCAGGGCCTCCAGCGGCACCGGCTTGGACTCCTCCATGTAGCTGAAGTTGCACTTGCTCAGCTTCTCCTTGGCGGCCGTGTAGATGGGCTTGTAGTGTTCGATCATGAAGGAGAGACATTCGTGGGAGGCCTTGGCCTCCGCCAGCTCCTTCATGTCCGGCATTCCGGAACCCTTGCCCTTGCGCCGCGGCGAGGCGGAAACGGAGGCGGATCCCGTCGAGATGGATGAGTGGAAAATGGATTGAGCCAGGCAAACGCCCAGATTATTGCTAGTCATTTGATTCTGTTGCGAGTTGGCCGCCACAATGGTGAGGAATTCGAGCAGGACATACAGGATTTCCCGGTTCTCGTCGGGTAGAAGGAGCACAGCACACTGGACAGCATCCAAGCGGACTTCAGCAGGGAGATCTATCAGGTAATATAGGGGAAAACAAATTAGGAAAATTCCTAAGAAATCGCATGAAAGTAGTTCTAACTCACGTTGAAAGATGGCCACAAAGGTCTCGGACATCTTGGTGGTCAGCAGGGATTCGGGCAGCTCCCGGAAATACTGCTTGAGCATGTCAGCCACGTCGTAGGCCTGCTGTAGATCAAAGACATCCATGCACTCGGCGGTGGTGTCGCTCACCTCGATCTGTTCCCGCAGCTTGATGATCCTCGACTTGCCGCCACTCTTCCGGAAAATGCCCACCTGATCCAAGGCATTCAGCTGCAGCCAGCGGAGGGCAGACCGCATGGCCAGGGGTAGGGTCTGGCCACTTCGCTGCAGGATCAGCAGCAGCGGCACCCCAAATACCTTCTTGTCCTTGTAGTCCGGCATCTTGATCTTCTTGATAAACTTTGGCAGCTCCCAGTTCCAGCCAGACCGATGGCTGGGACAGTATCGCTCCATGTGTCCGGTCAGCGTGACCAGGGCCAACTTCCGGATGATCTGCAGCTGACCCGCTGACATGGCGGCGAAGGGAATGCCACTGGGATCCTCCTGCAGTGGCTCGATTTTCTTGGAGAAACACTTGCGGAATATCATATTCGGACGCTCCTCCATCTGGAAGCTGTGCCAACGCACCACGGGTTGCCTCTTTGAGGAGCTGCTGCTGTTCCCGCCAGCAGTTTCCTCCTCGTTCTTGGACTCCTTGCGCGAGGTGCTGCGCGAGCGGAAGGACGAGGAGCGGAAACCGTCACGTTTCTTGGGATCCTTGCCCAGATTTAGGGATCCGCCACGCGTCAACTTCTTGATCTTGACCTCGGTGGTATTGGAATTGGCATCCTTGATGAGCAGCTTGCGTCCCTGATGGCACTCCGAGTCGGAATGGGCGCCAATGTCATCAACCTTGCCCGAACGCTGCAGGAAACGGCGGGCCTTGGAGGGTTTTCGCAGCGAGAGCTTACCCCCAGTGGAGGACTCTTGGCTGTCGCTGTAGTAGGACGAAGAATCGTCCGATTTGCCCTCCTTCAGCTGGGACATGGGATTGGTGAAGAAGTGCAGGGGACTCGTTCGCATCGATCGCGGCGTGGTGGGCGTTCGCTTCGGGCTGGCGCGGTTGGGACTCAGGAAATTATCGCTGTGACTGGGCACCTTCAGCTCATTGCCAAAGAACGGCGCCTTAGGGAATGTGTGCATCGGACTCAAGGCCGAGGGTGAGGGCGGGGTGGAGTACACTCCATCGGGCATCTTGCGAAGGCTACTCCGCTGACCCAGCTGGGAAAGATCGAGGAGCTGCGGTCCGCTAATCACCACATTCTCACGATTCTGGCGCTTGCGACGTCGCGACTTGATGGACTCCACGCGGCGTAGGAAGGCCTTGGCTCCATCCTTAAACCTTTCGCTGCCGGTTCGCCTTAAGCGACCGCCATCGGATCCATCGCCCAAAGATGAGCCATCGGTGGCTGCACCACCACCACCACCGCTTCCGCTGCTAGCTTTACTGCAGCCTGGGATCATCAGGGTTATGCCAGAGCCTTCATCCTCGAAGCGATCCGGACTGGACTCCTTTGAGGAGCTCTCCGTCTTCTCCACATTCAGGCTGAGATGTCCCGGCGGCGGTAGCTCCAGACCCATCTCTCCTATGCGCGACCAGCGTCGAATGTGCGGTTGGAATGTCCAGTTCTCGCTCAAGGCGAAGTTCTCATCATCCGATTCTTCCTTTTGCTAAAGGGAAATATTGAAATGATGAAGGAACACACCAAGATTTTAGTAAAAATTGTATTTAATATCTTATATAACTTTTAAAATTTTCGGCATTTCAAAGACTTTAATTGACTATTACTACAAATTTCTCTGATGGATTTTCAACTTAAAAGTCTTGTATTTAATAAGAAGATCCTCCTGAAAGATCCTCTTAAATATCATAAAATAAAGCAAGTAACTTACCTGTGGTGTCTGCGGCTTGTGCGACTGATCCAGCCGCATGGTGGCACACCGATTAAGGACACAGAGCCGGCGATACAGGGACTGCAGCTGATCGTTCTCGAGATTGGTGTGATCTTTGGCTACATTATTCAGATCAATGGGGAACTGATGATCTGGAAAAGGCAAATAGGACAACGAATAAAGGACAACTATTTGGCTAGCTGTAAGCTTTATATAAAGTTTTTGCGACCGCACGCCTCGACGACGCGTGAAATTCTAATTGAGAAAACCAGAAAAGTCGAACGCCCATGGCGCCAGCGATCATTAAACGGGTACGGGTACGAGTACGAGTACGAGTGCACGGCTACGAGTCGGGCTGCTGCTTCGTATATATGTATATATGGACGATATAGGAGTCTCTCAGCTACATTTTCACAGCGTTTTTCCACATATTTGCGTGGCCAATTCGCACGTAGGAAATCAAGTTCCAAGGCGACCGCCGCCTCGACCACATCAAGCACAAGAAAAAAAATAGATAATATATTGTGCACACAAAAAAAAACTACTACAAATTTAATACAAACAAGGATAATTTTCCCTTATATTTATCAAGATAACATATTTTATGATTTGAAAACTCATTAAAAAATACCTCAAACTCCCCTCAAACAGCTCCTAGAACCAGTTTACCTTCAAGCTAATTAATAACAAATTAAAGGACTTTTCTTTCGGTGCACCTAGACGTTTACACATGTCGCGACGCGTCACACAGATTGTAGGTAAAAAAATCCCTGATACGGGCAGGCCACCGCAGATACAGATACATGTACAGCTGCAGCTGCAGATACAGATACACCTCAGCATCCGTAGGATGCACTGGCTGGGCTAGGCTGGACTGGGATGGGATGCCTGGAAAAGCTGTTGTTGCTGCTATTGCCTGCCATGGCATTGTTTGTACAAATATTGTTAGCATTACAACAATATTTTGTTCTTCTTGAAAAGCCATTCATGGTTTGTTGAACTTTCAGCTGTAAGTAACGCCCCAACTTGTTTCTTTCTCTCCTTTCTTTGTGGCTCGAAGGAGAAGCTTTTTATAGTTTTGTTTACGCTCCTCAGAAGAAGGCTTTTCTTTTTGGCGCTCTTGGCCCTGCTGCGTATTTATAATACCATTTCGGATGCTCCTCTTTAAACAGTCAAGTGTTGTGTGTGTTGTTTAGCTTCTAATTGAATGCACTTTGATGCCGCTGGCTAAGGTGTAAACAAAGATTGGGAAGTGTGCCACCAGGGAGTTTACCTTTACCCCACAAAAAAAAGACTCAATTGACGTCAGAAAAAAAAATGATATTACTGGGAACTCGGTGTAAATTTTCGTGTCTTTCTTTATATGTATATTTTTTTTCTTGTGGCTTTTCACAGTTTACAAGAGTGCAAGAGAGGAGGCCTTTATTGGGCCAATTATATGATTAATCTTTTTTCTTTCAGCCAATGACGCAGATTGTAGAGAAATTCGAATGTAATTAAGACCAATTTATGGGTGTTTTGGGGAAAATATAGAAGCAATTAGCCTGGAATCTAAATTAGGAAGCGGATTTCACCCGAATATAGATTTTTATTGGGATCACCGAGAAATTACACCACAGAAAGATCACGAAATAATTATTGTTTAGACTCCTGCTGAAATTTTGATAAGGTGTTTTACGGAGAAGACTCTTTGGAGGGGACTTACGTATAAAAAGAATGAAATCTTGACTAAGAAACTTTTTAAATACAAAACATATATAAGAACTAGACATTACAAATACTTTATACATTTACAAGCTTCTTCTGTTACTCAAATATATTTCTTTACTAATAAATTTGAACTTGATTGATAAAAAATCATTTAATATTTTATAAATTCACTTCTTTGGCAATTTGCCATGTCTTCTGTGGGGCTCCCAGGGAAACCAGTTCTTTTGGACAGGCGAAGAAAAAAATCGATTGGCCTGGCTTGACTGCATTAAACAAGCCTCATGAGCTCTTATTGCCCTCTTAAGCACTCCCATATGATCCTGTCTTGGCGCAGGTCACACCCTCGAATTAAGTCTGCCACTTTCGGTGAATAATGTGCCCAAGAAATGCACACAAAAGGCAAACAAAGAAAGGGGCAACTCCTTCTCCTGATTTTTTGTTCAGCGATTTCTTCTCCCTTGCTTTTTGTCCTGGACTCTGAGCAAATTAACAGTCGCTTACAGCCGGAACACCTCCTTTCAGCGGCAGCGGCTGAAGCCTGGCCGAAAATGACAGAGCTACGGGGAACACACCTACGGCATTTTAATTTACAGAATTTTTGCAGAGCAATCCTCAAAAAGAATGCACGCCAAATGCTCAGGAAATTTGAGCAGCAAAATCTGCGCATGCGCCGCTGCCTTGTTTACACGAAACTCATTAAAATACGCATTTATCATGTTGTCCCCGGTCATGGGGGAGATGGTCATGCAGATGGGATTGGGATTGGGATTGCGATGGAATTGAAGCTTTGGTTTTGGGTTGGGCTCCAGTTTAAATGGCCGCACAAATTATTCCGCAAGTTGAAAATTTAAGTTTCTATCACTCAGGGAAAAAAGAGGAATTAAAAGACATAAAAATACGTATTTTTTAGACAAGTTGGTCACACTTTTTTTGTTATTTAGAAAGTTCACCTAAGTGGCACCGCCAAGGAAGTAAAAATAAACAAATTCAGCAAATTAAAAATTAAAGGACGAGGAATCAAAGATATCACTATGGATTTGATGTGGAAGTTACTGAAAGTTATTTAGTGTTTTTTGAACAAATTTTACAAACAGCTGATTGCAAATAGTGTGACCTAACTTAACATGTCAACCCTTATTAACTGCCTTTTTTTCGATGTGCTTAAAAGGCATTCGGTTTCTGCAATTGAACGAATAGAATTTTGCATAGCTATATTTTTCACTTTTATAGACTTTTCTAAGACTTTTTTTAAATTGAGACAATTGTCTTTAAATTTGGACTGCTTAAAACTTTTGCAGTGCATTTATTTCTGGTCTTGAATTTATGCAATACAATTCGCATATTTCAAGGTCGGCGATGGGGCGCCTGCGGACATGTCCAAATTGCAGGTTCTCCATTTCAGATTCACTTTTTTTTTGTATACTTTTGTTAGGGTTTTTTTGCATTTATTCTTTTGCCGACTTTTTGGTCATAATTCAAAAACATTTTTTTTTTGGTTTACTTGAAGCTTCATGCGTTCTTTTCTTAGGGTCGTTTGTTAGGAATTAAATTTTTTCGGAGATATCCGCATGTAGCTCATCAATCAGCGCGGCCTTTGGGCGTTAAATGCGTTGCGACAAATGCTCCGGAGAAGGGTCGCCTTCGCTTGCGATTAAGGAAATCAAATAAATATGCAGCTTGTGTGGAGTTCATCGAACTTGTGGTAACATTTCGGAGACCCGTCTTCAAAGGCCAAAGCCCTTTCTTGAAGAATACAAAAAAAAGAACGAGAAAAAAACCGCGAAAGCATTTTAATTTTCGGTTCTGTGCCAAGTTCTTTTTTATACGAAGGTGGTCCTCATAAATTCTTTAGGTCTGCGTGTCCTTTAGCCTTTTATTATATTTTATCCGAGTTTTGGCTGCTTCTCATCTGTGTTTTTAGCGTGCCTTGCTTTGGGTTAAATTCTCGAGATTGCCATGATCTGGTCGGGTCGGTAGGCGTTGCCGGGCTTTCGCTTTCGTTTTTCATCGTGCTTTTTTTTCGGTTGAAAGGACTTGAATCGGATCGGATTGGATCTATTCCGCCTAATTGTTGTCGCGGCTTTTTTGCGGCATGTTTGGGATATCAAATTCACTTAGCGCTTTGTCTTGCCTGGTGTTGAAATCTTTAGACGTCGTGAGGCGGCACTTAAAGTGTTTGTTCTCGAATTGTTGCCACGTCATAAATGTTTTGTTTTCCATTTTTTTTTTCTGCTGTTTTTCGCCCCTACTTATATGGTCGGCAAAAGTGAAAGTTCGTGTAATACAATTAATAAACCGCCACTTGGAGAGCGTTAAGCACACAAAACTAAATGGCGGGCATGTTGGTCAAGTGCCTGGGTCGCCGCTGACGCTGCTGCTGCTGGTGCTGCTGGTGCTGCTGCTGCTGCGTCACTGACGATGACGAGACCATCAATTACCGACCACCAGCCATCAGCCACCAGCCACTAGCCACCTTCAACCACGCCCCCAGGACAAAAGCGCACGCTGACACGACACACACTGAAAGACATTGAAGACTAAGCTTTTCAAATGATTCTTAGCGCAACTTTAGACACGAATAAATTATACTTTAATGGTAATGTCCCATAAGTTCTTTTAGGAAGTTCCCTAGTTGTAAAAACTAAAATTCGTTGGCTTATAACTGTGAAATAGTTAGGATTAGCATCGATAGCTTATACATTTTAACAAAAACAAGGAACTCTATTTCGTCTATTTAAATATAAAAAATGTTATAGTTTCCAAATATTTTCTGGTTTTCTTAATAGTTTTTTTCGGCAGTGCACAGAACTGGCAACAGACGGAAGTGCGTGTCCTGGCATTGGTCTTTGCTACTTTGCCATGACGTATGTATGTATTCAAGAGGATGTGGTTCGCACTTACCTTCATACATCTGCGCATATTGCGGGAAGCCGGCAGCTCTCAGCCATTTGCAAGCCTCCATGGCTTCGATTTCTGCAAAGAGAGTGGGAAAGAGAAAGAAAATTGGAGGGTGAAAATGCGTTTCAATATTGCGTATACGCAGGCAAGGCAGTGAATTAAATTAATTGTAATTAAATTGCCGTCGTCCGAGTCCTTTCAGCCGGCTAAAATTCAATCCGTGCCTGAAACGCGCGCGTGGTTCAAGATGCAAAAGTCGCGCCAGAGTCGGGCCATTGTTTGGGTCCGGGTTTTTCACGGTCACTTGATGGATTATGTTGTAAACCGTCCAAATGAAGCTGACGGCTTAAAATTATGTAGCTGCGGTCAGTCGACGACATGCTTTTAAATTGTTTTTCTCCTTTACCCTTGAGGAGTGGCAGTGACATGAAAGTAAAAGTTTCGCAGAATCTTTTGCGCAACTCTTGAAAGTGAAGTGATTGAGGAGATGTGTGTGTGTGCTGTGTGGAATGTGAAGTGTCAGACCGAAAACAATGGGACCTTAACTCTTGTTTCTGTCATTTTTGCAGATTTTTTCAAGTACAATTAAAGCGGTTTTTTTTATAATGTATTCGCAAACAAACAATCCATTTAATTTGTATTTTCAAGGAAGGGTTTTAAGTAGGTTTTGCTTAAACAAAATAATTTGTATTCCCAATACAGCCTAGAGAAAAAATTTTATAAAATTAAGTTCAAAGATAATGATGGATGTGAGAGCATCAACCGCATTAAATTGTTAATTCCAGTTAGACACAAAGCCTGATGACAAAGAAGGCAGTGAACCGTAAATAACAAATATAAATCATATTTTTTTTACGAGTCTAAGTCCCCAAATGAATTCCAATCGAATGCCGAAGAAGAGACGACAACCAATTTGTGGTTGAGAAAATAAAAAGGAAACATAGACACTTGGCCTCAGCAGCTATTTTAAATGCTAATCTGTTGAGTTACAGGATCTGGCGACAGGGCTATTGATTTTTAATCAGCCTAAGCGACAACATGAAACAGTTTCCGGCTGCTTACTGCCAACGGGGATGGTACTGCCAACGGTAGTATGCCAATGGAAAATGTATTGTATGGTATGGGGGGCGATTGGGAGTCCATGTCAAAAAGGGGGCCCGGGCTGAGTGAATTATTATTGAGTTTTGCAAGCGATTAACTTGCACGAGGATACTGGCGATGCCAGCAACTCAAGCGAAGCGGGGGCCACCACCACCTGTCCTGTCCACCTGCTTCCTACCGCTCCGGACTCCTACTCTCTATCTCTCTCTCTCTCTCACTCTCTCTCTCTCTGTCTTTGCATTTATTTATAACCGAGAGCAACCCTTTGGCCATCGATTTATGCCGCTGGCATTCTGACAGCTGCCGTCCGCAAGACTGTGAAGTCCGGACGCATGACCCGCTTGTAACGGATCTTGGCAGCAGGCCAGTGATTCAAATTCTATTTGACCCACTCGACCTGGTCAAGGAATTACGGCTAACTGCACCACAAAATTATGTATGCAAATTGCGGAGGTAAATAGCTTAATATTAGGTCATTATCGTGTGATTGACAATGTTGTATAATATTTATAGTAACCTGATGGGTTCTCTAAGGATTAATTTGAAAAATACCCAGTGTAAACCTTTATTTAAAAAAAATAATACGCTTTTAATAACTGCAGTGTGACCAGCTGTATTTATACATCATTTAAAGAGATGACCACTCTTGAAACAGTATTCTAGGCAGAAGTCCTTCATAAAACCAATTACAATTAAAAAAGAATCAACTGAAATGAAGGCATCATAAAATAAAACATAAAAAGTATTTATTTAACGCTGAAACTTTTTTCTTATCACGCTTGCTTGGCATTAAGGTGAAAGTTGAAAGTCAGGACATAAATTATACTGTCCTGCATTAATTATCCAGCACTTGGCGGCAACTTTTGCGTTGGCAAATGTTATTTTTCTGTAAATGCCACTCGAGCGTTGTATAAATTGCGCATACGCCGCGTTGACGTTGCAGGCTCAAACTCATCTAAAAGCCATTTAAGGCGAGTAGGTGTTTGTGTGTGTGAGAGTGTGTAAAAGGCTCACTCGCAGCTTATTGCGTCAGGTTCAATATTTGTTCTTGTTTATCCACACACACAGAGGCACCGGCACCGGCACAGGCACAGGACCGCCCAGTTGTTGTCCTTATTGTCCTTTGGTGTCCCATTCCGCCCGCTCTCTTCCTCTGGCGCTGTTAAAACATTTTCAAACAAGCGACGCGTAAATTCATGAACTTCACCTGCGCCCAGGATAATAATTATTCTGATGGACCCATGACAATGTGTGTGTGTGTGTACAGGATGGTGTGTAGGGGCGTTTTGGAACATGAGACGAAGCTGATCGGGGCTTACACGGAATGTCGGAATGCCGGAAAGTCGGGATGCCGGGCTGACCTTAAGGCTAATTACAAAAAAAAAAGTATATATAAAATGCGAGGCAGCCAGAAAATAAATTCCTCTTTGTCTTACGTTCAATGTGAACTTTGCTCTTTAAATTTCCGATGATTATCTGCCTGCTATTAAATTTCATAGTCTTGAGATTTCAATTTTAGGAATTGGTAAGGAATATGCAATTTGCATACAAAATTAAGGTGATTCGAGGACAAGAGATAAAGAGAACTTGACCTTTTTCAAGGAATATACAGAAAGTAGTTTTCTTTATGGTTTATTAAAGACAACAAAAGAAAACTAAAAGGTCGATTTAACTTTTAAAAAGTTTATTGACTCTGGAGATATATAACTAGCCAGTCAATGTAAATGGTATGAATTTATTTTTGACACAAAGTCAACCTAAAAGGGGTTGTAAAGCAAGCAACAAAGGGGTTTATGTACCATATTATTAGGTTAACATTTAAAAACACGACTAAAAACATATATTTTAATATGAAAAACATTTGCAAATCCCCTTTGACTCTTCACGTTTAATCTCTATTGAAAAACAACATAAAGGCTCACCTTTGATCTTAATTCTCTCCTGTCCTAGCACTTTGCATAGATAATGTTGTCTCTGCCAGGACTGGAATTCAATTTCAATCCCTTTGTCTTGCCTAGAACTACAGCTTGTTGTTCACTAAATTTGTTTAAATTTTCAATTAAAATTTGCATTGATTTTAAGAGCCATAGTCCCCACAAAGACCGCAATGAGCAGAGAGTCATGGAAAAGGCATTTCTCTGTTTCTGCTGAACAGAAAGGGGTGGGGGAGGGGAGAGTGTCAATGAAAGCAAAGTTCCTAACACAATTGCCGTAGACTTTATCCTTGTGCGCGTGTATGGGTGCGTGTTAGTGACACGCTTTCGCCTTTGTGTGTGCATGTATGAGTGTGCTCCAGAAAAATGCAGCCAAGCAGAGCGAGCTGACAATGTATGTGAAT
This sequence comes from Drosophila parvula, assembly GCA_018904695.1. Classification (NCBI taxonomy): domain Eukaryota; kingdom Metazoa; phylum Arthropoda; class Insecta; order Diptera; family Drosophilidae; genus Drosophila; species Drosophila parvula. The sequence goes on from JAEIIG010021001.1 coordinate 52,686, forward strand.
GACAGACAGACAGCCACAAACAGGCACACACACACACACACAGACACCCACAGGGACTCGATTATGGCCAAGTTATGCAAAGGGTTTTCTATTCGTTCACATTTATAGCCCCATTCCAGGGAATCCGTTCCCACAAATGCATTTAATAGTGGTCCTCAGCTCAGTTACGTCCTTTGTTACGCGCAACTAAAACTTTAAGCTGGCTTTGTGTAATTAAGCGGCCAAAACATTATTCTACCTTGGTAATAACTTTACTGAGAAATGAAGTATTCAAGAAAAGTTAATTATTAAGGCAATGGGGCTTAAAAACTCTTTAAAAAGTGTCGAAAAGTTGGCAATAGTGTAGGGATAAAATTATTATAAATAGGTAGGGATAAGTTCTTTGTAAATTTATTTAAAATATTTCAGAGCATACTTTAAGCCACCTTTTTAAGTAAATCTTAAACCTTAATGCTAAGAATTTTTATATAAAGGAAACTGAAAAACATTTCCTGAAAGATTAAGTTAAAGTCAAAACTGTTTTATTTTTTAAAAGATTTTAACAATTGTTTTATTTTAAAAGGTAATATCCTAGAACGTATAATTTGATGACTAATTTTTTGCGAGCTTGATAACCACATTGACCTTTTTTCTCGTCGAACAAAACACTATATATTCCGCATCGTAAATCGAATTTCAGCTGACATTAATTGATAGCTAATTCAATTGCCTCAGGCTGGCCGAAACATTATTCAGCAATTTTCATTAATTTTCCGCTAAACGGTTTCATATGCCAATTATGCTGCCATATAAACACTAAATTACATTGGACCCCCCGGGCGCGGGAAACCTCATCGAGGGAGAACCGAGAGAGACTAAAAACAATGCAATTTTACGGCCAGTGGTGACTGTGTTTTGTGTCGTAAATGCAAATGAACCGTGCATGCTGGCGCATAGATAAATAATTCAATGATTGTCGTAGGTGTCGTGCCATTAATTAATTGTTGTTTTGGCCACTGGCAAAGGGGGAAAAGCGTTCGCTTAAATGTCAGGCGGAACATAAATTTTTGGTCACCTTCAGAGACTTCAGAGACTGTGCTGGCAAAAGTAGATTATTAATTATAAATCCGTCCGCACACTTGAACTTGTAATTTTCAGTTTGTTTTCAAAATAGAGTCGTTGGCGGTGGCTGCTTCGTATGGCCAAGTATAAAGTGTGTATAAATAGACACACGCACAGCACACAACACACTCCTTTCCTCTTCACTGGGCACACAAAAGCCTGCCAGCTTTTCAGCAGGATCAGGCTATTTATAAAATTTGCCGGGGCCCTGAAGTGTGTGTGTGCCTTCTTCTAACCAGCCAACCAACCCAACCAAACAACTCCCTTTCCTTTTGGCTAAAAGAAGGGTTTGGGCATGGGTGCAACAAGTGGCAGGAGACGTCAGTTTAATTTGCTGTAAACTCAACGATGGGCGGAGCAGCAGCCACTTAGTTGGTTCGAAGGGTTCTCAGCCATAAATGCCCTGCAATTACAAAGGTTCAGAGCCACCCCATGAGAATTCTTTGGCCAAATATAACAGATCATTGAGCTTTTAATGTGTTTTTAATGTCAGCGTATTATATGCGGCATATTTCCTGCCGAATGCCGAGCAGCGGCATTCGTTTCGCCTTTCGCACACACATTGAAAATCTAACAAATTTCGCATTCGCTGCAAAAGTAATCAAACAATAACAAAAGATAAAATAAAACAAAACAAAGCGGGAAAACGAGAATGGAAAGTTTATATATTGTTTCAACCCCAAAAATGGCAGAAAACGAATATTAAATGAGTATTTAGACATTATTATGGATTCTCATATTTGAAATATTTAAAGCGCAAGACTTTTACATAAATTTTATGTTTCCTTTAACCCTGGAAAATTCAGGAAAATGATTTTATATCAATTTAATATTCGTCTTTTGGGAAATAAATCCATTAGTTCCCCTTGAGCACTCACTCATGTTACCTCTTACAATGAAATTAAGCAAAAAGCAAACTGACTTACAGGTGGTTATGTTTTCGGAGAACTCTGAGAATTCTCCCTAGAGACAAAAGGAGACTCTGTGCACTTCCTCAATCGAAAGTAGACAGCTTGTAAAGGATATAAAAATGCTCTTCCAATTGCCCATTCAATTTTGTGTATACAATTTAAGCGTCATTTATATATGTTATTATTTTTCTGTTTTATTTTTTGGAGGCACGAACCATGGAGGCAGGTACCGACCAAGTTATACGTAAAAAACAATTTCCCTGAACTCTTTGCTCGTTTTTTACTCGTTCACGAATATACATATTAATTGTATAATAATTTTTTTCCATTTATTACTACACGCAAACAATTTTCTTTATTTAAATGAATGGCTTTGCTTGACTGGCGCGCAATTTCACCAGCCTGGCCGGTGCGGATGATGATTATGATGATGATTGTTATGATTATGACGGCTATGGTCAGTGGCTGGATATATGTACATATATATATACATAACACTGTGGGACAGTGACTGACTGACTGACTGGATGATTGACTTGACTGGACTGGACTGGACTGATTGTGTTGACTGGCGACTGGAAAGCAGTGACAGCAACAGCACACTTGTTGCAAATCCTATTGCCATATTGATACACATATGTATCTCTCCTGAATAATTCGATTTAAATGCGAGGCGTCGACTGATAAGTACAAGCTGTGTGCCCGGTGCTCTGGAAATAGCCATGCCCCGCATTCCCATTACCAAAAATAAATGGCCAGATGAGAGGGGGGATGGCGGGCGGCTGTTTTGTGGCTATTGTGGGGTGCGGAAAAACAATAAACAGCCAATTTTCTGGCCGCCGAACGAGTGGCGCGCGCGCATTCCTTACCGCCACCAACGAAACACAATGATCCAGACACGCATTTTTCCATAATTGTATACAAAAGTTTTTCTTAAATAATAATTACCAATGGCCAAAACAAATTTGCCCTTGAAGCAGGGCCACATTGGGCTAAGAATCCCCACAGAAAAAGGGGCTTAACTAAATAGAAAAGCTTTCTTGCGAGAAATATTTATCAAGTATTTAAAGAAGTATTTTCCTATATAATTTAATTGGTTTCTAAATATCTGATTTTATTGCCTAAGGATTTAAATAAAAACTAGGGGTATAGTGATATTTTTAGGCAAATATGTTTTATCTACTATATAAATAATAATAAATTTGAATCTGTTTTCCGCATTCAAAGTGTTTTTAATTGCTTTAAATGTTTTAAATAATATTACTGAACATATTATTTAACTAAAGGAAAATCTTTAACATATCTCTTTAAACTTCATCTTATCTTATCTCCCTTACCTAGTAGCTATAATATTGTTCCAAAATGTAAACTTTGTCAGAATTTCTTCGTTAATTTCTGTCGTAGTTTCTGTTTAAATTCCTAGCTAGATTCATAAAAATATTCCTTACTAAATTATACTCTTAAGCTTCCCCGTTTTTTTTGCTGACTTCTGATTTATTTTCCAGATGATTAAATATGGCTGATCTATAGTTAAATTTCTATATAAATTCCTTTCTAAATTCTTAACCTTCTCCCTATTTTGCTGACTGCAGTTACTCTGTAACCTTTTTTATTGGTGGTTAAATGACGCTAACAAGCTCACCTGCAATCTTGCGTTCGCGCATTTTCCGCCATAACGCCTCGGCCTTGCGCTTGGGCCAGTTCTCGAACTTCTGCGAGAAGCTCCTAAAGAACTTGTACTCGCGTATGGTGATGGACATGCGACGCTGCATATTGGCCAGCTTTGGTAGCGCCGTCTTGAAGTGCACTCACAAATGTGTGTTAAGACCAGAGAAACGAATTAAACTAATTAGCTGCTTCAAGTAGCAGGCGGTTTACACGAAGCACTCAAGGCACTGATATAATTTTCTTTCTTTTATTTTCTTCTTGTATTTTTCGGTTGTGTTTAAATTTCCGTTACAACTGAGTCGGCGGCGTCGACGCGCTCCACCCCGAGTGTGCTATACCACTCGCTGCGGCCACGAAAATCGACAACCGTGCACGGCGCCTGTAAGAGCACTAATGAATTTGCCAACGCGTTCGTTTTTCGTTCGGGTAAAAATGGCGAGTTCAGTGCGAGTCGGTTCGAGTCGTTGGCTGGCCCCGAAGTGGCACACGGGGCGTATTAACAACGTACAACGGGGCGTATGAGCAACATGGTTCTTCTGTATGCTCTCTGTGTGTTTGCTTCTTGAAGGGCTAAAGGTATTGTATTGTTTTGTTCTGTGATGTAGAAGGAAAGGAGAATGGGAATGGAAATGGGAACGGGAACGGGAGCAAACTTCCTGGCCATGTTGTAGAGTTATCGGCGCCACAATCGCTTATTATTATTTGTGCTGTGGTTAGTTGGCCAGGGCCAAATGCCCGGAGGCAGCAGCACACAAATAAATAAATAAGTAAATGAATAGCTGTCATGTTGTTGTTGATGATGATGATGATGCTTCTTATTTCATTTCCATGTACCAAAAAGGACTCAAACAAACCAGGCCCAGGGAATGTCAGCTTATGTTTTAGTTCTGTGGGTGTGTGTGTGTTTTTTATGGTGGGGATGGACGTAAGTAAAACATTCATTAAAATTTATACGTAGCCATGTGAAAGTTTCAAGACACAACCAACCAACCAACCAACCGCACCTGTTGCTCATTGTGGGCGGCGGCAGTTGTGTGGCACAGTTATACTTATGTGTGTCTGTTTGCCCAAGGTTAAGCTTTTACATTTTGTTTTATGATTTATGAAGAGCTGAATAAATGGCATTATTGTCTCTGGGTTGGAAGAAGCTTTGATGATTCAGCCGCTGCAGCATTTAAACAAGAGAATAATAGTTCTCTAATCGAACAAGTACAGTTCCATTGTTGTCCTCCCCTTAACAGCTGCAATGTGTTTGTTAAAAAAAAACACGTTTACTTTTCACGAGAGAAAACACACCCATTTTTTAAGCCTATATATTTTGCATTCAATTAAATAAACAGGAATAATTATGTGCAAATCATTGCAAGTCACGGCTACAATATATCTCATTAATCTCCTTGCTGCGGAAGACGGAACACACAGAATATTATCTATATGCAAAAGATAAATACAACATTGTGTCTGGCATTAAATATATGAATGCGGGGCAATTTGTATTTTGTGAATTATCTGATATAAATCACAGTCTATATAGACTGTGCACTGTGTTAATCTTTTCAATAAAATAAGCAGCACTTGGGAGGCCCGCTTCCGTTATGAAACAATAATAAATGGGAAGCAGTAGCGGCAGCATCTCGCCGCTCCTTAAAGCCTGTCATTATTATTATTATTGACAACACACGGGGCGTATGAGCAATGCAATGGCACACGAAAAATTGGCAATATAAAGACGCATAAAGCGAGATATATATTATATGATACAAGATATATATAATATGATAACAGACGACGTCGCATGACCATCGACCTTTTCCGAGGTTGAAGGTCTGAGGACGGAGACGTCACTGTAATGACGTCAGTTCCAGAGAGTGAGAGAGAGGAAATGGCTCGCAAATACATTCGCTTAATGGTCGTGAAATGACCATCTCGTTCGCTCTTCTCACTTTTTCCTCTGACGTCATTGGTCATTTGGACTTCTGGGTTTTTTTTTGTATGTGCATAATTCGTTGGGAGCAGTCAGGCTGCAAAATCGAAATTGAATGAGCTACCAGCTCTAGCAACGGCAGCCAGTGGAGGACACTTGGGCGTCCAGTTTGTGATTCAATTCTTTCCTCCGTCCGCCCTTCATTTATACGGCATTTTTAGCACAAAGAGTGTTCCATCATCATCACCATAGTCATCACCCAACGAACTCTGGACAAGAGTCTGGGCATATGTGGATAGATATGCCTATGTGCACGGAGGGAAAACTATTTCAAGAAGTAAGATTTATGTAGTTGGAAACGAAAAGATGCTCTATAAAAAATGTATAAAGATCAAAGGACTTGATTTGAGTTCCTTTTTATACAATTTCTTTAATGATCTATGCTTTAGAAACATGTAGAGGCTTGTAGGATATAAATTTATAATTATAAATGCAAAACTATTGGATTTAATACATTTTTAAAAGGTTTCACCATTTTGAAGTAGGAATTCTTTATGAAAAACCTAAATATATAATCCTAAATACTTTTGTCTTATTTCAATGACAGAACATTTTTGTAGAATATTTTGTTTACAGAAATGTTTATAGAAATGGTATTAAATATTTTTATAGATTTGAATTTTTTATTTTTTACCTTAAATTCAATTAAATAAAATAAATTTTAAACTATTTTGAAGACTTTCTCTCAGTGTCTGCACACAACTATAGTATGGTGTGCGGAATTGACAGATTGACAGGCATTTTCGGCTGTGGTTTGGGTTTCGGGCTTGTGCCATTTGTATTGAAGTGTTGACGGAAGTGTTGGAAATTCGCAAAAAGAGCTGTTTGCTGGCTGGCGCCGTGCTGCTGCTGCTCTTGATATTCCCAAAGAACATGAAAGTAATTTAAATGACGAGAGTAGGACAGGCAGGACAGCCCTCCAGCCATTGAATTGCGCCCAGCAATTGTTTGGCTACCAAAAATGAAAGCAAAAGTTGGAAATTGGAATTGATTTGTTGGCCAAACAAAGCCATAGTCCAGACCCCAGCGCCAACCCATTCCATTCCATCACATTTATAGATCAGCAGGAGCAGCGTGCATAATTATAGAAATTATGAATCATGCCGGCGGACAGACTGTTATTATAAACCACTCAGGCTTAATAACAGACCGCTAATTGGCTGGCAGGACCACCGGCGCATCAAATCAGGCATTCAGCCTTGATGTGCTGTGCCCGGTCCAGGTCCGGGCCATTTAAATAACTCATTTAGCCTCGGACATCGGCTGGTGGTTCTGTGGCTTAAAGAGAACTCGTTGGTCGACTCACCTGCTAAATAGCGATCACTCTGCGAACGAGAATAGCGCAGCGTCTGTGGAGGTAAAAAAGAGGATAGAGAATGTCCATTAATGTCTGATAATCAAGAGGATGCGAGGGCGGCTTGATAAGTGCCAGAGGGGCATATGGAAGGGGATTCCTAAGCGGATTGGAATATGGTAATTCTTCTCGGAATTCACCAAGGTGAAAAGGAAAATAAGATAAAGTGTTGCCTTGAACATCCACAAAAACCTAAGTGGTTTCCTTATTGAAATTATGAATAATCCCTTCAAGGTTAAGAAGTCTACATAAAATATGTTTCTGCTTGCTGATAAATAATTTAACAAATTCCTTTCGATCTGCTCTCGCTTTCCCTGTCATTTCATCGGAGAAGCACTCACCAAATGTTGGGTGACATAGTCATCGAATCGCCGGTTCATCTCGCGCTCCTTGAGCAGCAGCGGCGCCGAGTTGGACTTGGTAGTCAGCTCCTGGATGCCCCCAGAATCCCCCAGGCCGCTGTGCAGCGAAGCACTGCTGGGCGATGGCAGCTCCACGAAATGATGCAGCTGATTGGCAGCGGTGGCTGAGGGCGAGAGCAGCGATTGGAAGGGCTCCTGGCGCAGGACGAGCGATAATTGACCTCGTTCTTTGTGCTTCATAGCTGTTGCGGGATGATAGTTGGGCAGGATTTTCATGCACGGCCGTTGCAGGGGCTGCGGGGAATGGTAATGATCCAGGGAGTGGCTACGTTGAGTCCTGGGCACCAAGATCGGTGGCGGAGCGGTGTACTTCCGGCGCAACACCACCGGAGTGGCGGTAACACCACCGCCGCCACTGGCACTGCTGGCATCGCCATCCGTGCAGTCACAATCGCAGATCTCGAACTCATCCTGGCACTCATCGTAGTGCTCCACTGACTTGCTGCCGCCCGCTTTATCCTTTTCCTCGTCCAACATGTCATCCTGCGACTCGTTGGCCGCTTCGCCGCCGCTGCCGCACTGGCTGAGCACCTCCAGGAGATCGGGATCATCGGAGGAGGCCACGGAGCCACTCTTTTGGAACTTGATCTTGCGCAGCGCCTCCAAGCTGCTTACAGACTCATTATCCGGGGCACTGCCTCCTCCTCCTCCCGGCCTGTGATGGTGATGATGATGATGATGGTGATGGTTGAGGTGGTGATGCAGGTGGCTCTTCCAATAGGACATATCCTTTGGTGGCGTTGCCGTGCCAATGCCGCTCTCATTATTATCATTGTCCAGTCCCGAAGAGTCCAGGGAGATGCCCGATTTCCCAGAGCTCAGCACACCCGTTGCCTCTTCGCAGGCCGAGGAAGACGAAGTGGAGCTGAAAAGTAGAGTAGGAGAGGGTTAAAAGACATTGACAAATCAATTGATGTATGAGGAGGCACTTTACACTCAAAGAAATGCATTAATTTTTTAGATAAATAAAAAGTTCTCTAAATATTTGGAACATTTAGTTACAAAAGGTTAAATCTACACTTTCTTTTTATGATTTCTAATCAGGTATTGAAGGAATTTACAAATTTAATTTAGAAAAGTTTGGTTATAATTCTCAGCTAATAATTTGCCAGAAGTTTGCTTATAATTCTCAACTACGTCATTAATTAACTGATTTATTAAGTAAATCTGTTAAGTCAAAACTTAAAGAACTATTTCCTTTTGGAGAACAAAATATTCTTTTTTATTTATCCTTAAATTAATTTTCTCGAGTGTAATGTCTCTATGTCTATGCCACTCACTTATTGTCTTCATCGACGGCGCCAACGCTGCGCAGAATGGACTCCTCCGAGGTCCAAATGGTCGAGGTGGATCCTTTTTTGGTCACATCCACCAGATAGCCGGGAGTTGCGGAGCCTTTAACCACCGGATGCGATGAGGAGGCTGGTGACGATGAGGATGAGGCAATGGATGCTGGCGGCGGGGTTATGGCATTTCTGCTCGTCAGAGCCGCATGATTAATGCCCACCCGTTTTGGCATCGACATCGGCTGGGAGCTGGGAGCCGGCAGCATTGTTTCCATGTCGCCGCTGCTCAATTGTCGCTGTCGCCTAGATTTCAAATCCTCCAAGGTGGTCGCCGGCGATCCACCTGTTGAGGTTGCTGTTGCCTTTGCCTCCTCGATTTTCAATGCGCTTTGGAAATTTGTCAGCTTATGAGTTGTCGGTGTCTGTGGTGTCGAAGTTATCGTCTCCGCCAGCCCATTAAACGGGGGGCAGGCCAGGCTCTTCCTCTGGCTTACAGCAGCAGCGGAGGCTCCTCCTCCGTATCCCATTCCGCCTCCTCCCTGGCCATTCGGCGCCGACAGGGTGCGCATGTAGGCAACATTCGATTTGGTCGCTGGCGATGCCTCGTTGCGTCCGCAATCAAGGTTAAACGATTGCAGTGGAATGGTGGCCTGAAAGAGACAAGGAATACAGTTAGAGAAATGCTTTTACGTCGAAATTATTCCTTTTTCAAGAATAAATATTTGTAATATTCTTTAAAATACAAGAAAGTTATGGAATACTAAAGATGAAGGTCCTTAAGAAGCCTTCTTAAGCTAATAAGTTTCTTAAAGATTCCTTCCAAAAATCAAGTTATATTTTCTCCAAGTGCAGTAGTAAGAAGAACGAGCAAACTTATTAAAATATAGTCAGTCAGGTTTAATAAAGAAAAGTCGACACTGAGTGCCGCTGACAGTTTCGAGGGCCGCAACCTCAACCTCCACGGGGAAGGACCTTGAATGCATAATGAGCGCGAGCCTGGACCAGGTCCGGGATGTGGCCCCAGCCTCCAATATTCCCTACCTTGTTGGGAAGCCAAAGGCGGAGACAATGCGAAAAAGGAAACATCAGTGGAATTTTCAGACATTGTCAAGTGGAACGCGCTGGCAGTGCAGGAATTTTCGTATTTTATGCAAATCTTTTTGGTCAAAGCTAACTCGTCTGGCTTGTTTTGTGTTTTTTTTTTTTTTGCTTGATATTTCTGGGGAACCTGAATCGACATTTCCCCTATTGTTTCGGCTTATGATTTATAAGCCGCGTGTGATAAGAGCCCCCTGCTCCTGCTGCATTCTAGGAACTCTTTGCTGGCCTGGCCTGTCCCCAACCATATTCATGGTCATGGCTCCCCATCATGGGATAAGTGCGTTATGTCAATTCGATTTACAAGCCTTTGGCAAGCGTTTGACAATTTGGTTTTCTGCTAAAATGCATTGCAGGGGAAAAAATGTAGGCGCTGCAGCAGCAGCAGCAACAGGCGGAAATTGATTTAAATGATTTATTGGCAAAAAAAAAAAGAAACAAAAATGTGTATATATGTGCCTGGAGCTGGTGCAGCAGGTTGCTGTCGCAGCAGCAATATCGCTGCTGTTGCTGCTGTATTGCTGCTGCTGCTCCTGCTGCTGCTGCTCCTGGTTCTGTGCTGCCGCAATTCCTTGGGGGCCTTGGGCGAATTGTCGGCCAGCGAAATTGCAGGCTCGAAAAAAAAAAAAAAACAAAACTGTATCACGGGGCTGATTGGAGTTGCCAGTCGAGTTCCCCAAAAGCAATCAATATGAAATGGCTTGGCTTTGTACTAAATTATAAACGCATGAATTTAATACCCAGTATTTAGGCATTTCCAGTTAATATTTAAATTACGAACACATGTTTCTTTAATGTTTGGTAATTTAGGAACTTTAATGGGTTATAGTTTAGTTGAGAAAACAATTACCGGGTACGGGATTAACACTCTGAACATATCATATTCACCTGGGAGAATTAGGTATTACAGAAATAAATTAATTAATGGTAATAATCACTGATATATTGTTGTTCTTTTTAAAGAAAATACAAATATATTATCTAGATATTTGTTTCTTGGAGAAAAGCATAGATTTTATGTTAAGCCACTAATAGGATTTTAACTCAAAGGCAATCCCTTTGCTTAAACGAAAAACATAAAATATCTTATTTATAAAAAATTGCTTTTGAAAATTATATAAAAACCCAAGGAAACAACATTTCAACACTGCACAACAAAGCAACCCCCCTAAACGAGAGTAATTGCCAGCTCCGGACCAGACGACGCCCGTCTAAAAATGGTCACAGGATGCGGATGAGCATGAGTGATCCGGGGGGTCCTTTGGGAGCACCAGCAGCAGCAACAGCAGCAGCAGCACACATCTGTTGCCGTTGTTTGAAATCAAATTTGTAATGCATTATGGAGCAGTCTCGAGTGCCTGTTACGGCGGCGTCTATGAATTATTAATAAAGCCCGATGCCCCAGCGATGCCATCTGAAAAACTGCGTGTTAATGAGCCGCCAACTCTCGCCGGCGACGCATTAATTGGGCGTCCAGATCAATGTCGTTTATGGGCATGGTTTCGAGGCAGCATATGGGCGCCATATAGTGTCCCCAACCCCACACCGTATCAGATCGGTTTCGGAATAAAAACTTTTACCATTTTACGGCAACGGGGCAGATCATCTATCAGCCCCGATTAATTTAGCGATTTTATCAAGGCAACCACAAAAAAAAAATTCTCAATGCTCAATCTGTTTTACATATGTAAGCAATTTCCTTTTCCTATGATTCTTCTCGCTGGCTCTGGGTTTGTTGTGATTGAAACTGAAGCATTTTATGGCTAGGGAAAATGAAAATTCAAATCAATTTTATGACCGGGCCAGTAGAATCCGATATCCGAAACGCTGACAAAGACTTATTTAAATGTCATAAAAATGTGAACATTTCTCACAAAACAACAACGAGAGAACTGGCAATCGGGAAATGGAAAATAAATGAAATGTTTTCTTCGGTTAGTTAATGAAAAATGCAATAAAATGAACACAAAATGACACATAAAAAATGTTGCTTCTCTCTCTGTCTGTCTGTCTAGGTTGCAGGGGGTTATCAGAGAATTTCAGTGGGGGAACTGTAAATGCTCCTAATTGATCATAAAACGCTGGACGCATGAAATATAAAATATATATATATATACATATATATAGCGTTTGTTTACTACTACTACTACCGATATCGAAAACGGCTGAATAAGCCGAATGACAAATGCACTGGGCAACGCCTCAGCAGCGTTCCACTTTTATTGATATGTGACCCAGAAAGTACCCGGTCTTTGGGTATATATATGTATATAGCCCCGATCATGTTCGGGCCAGACTATCGCAAATCGATTGGACATGCCCCTGGACTCAGGGGGCTCGAGTAAATGAGCAAGCCCGCGGTCACGCATGCGCACTGATAATAATTATCAAATCAAAACACTTAAACGCCTGACCAGCCCATCGCGTCCTCCTCTGTACATTGTTCGTGGTAGCCTGATCACTCCCTGGTTCCCTCTTTGGTGTCCTCCTCCTTGTCCGATCTCTGTTGTCCATCGTGTTTGTTTGCCTTGCAGTGATTTGCAAGTTCTACTTAAGTCAAAGTGTCTGGGGCTCGTTGAGCTGCGTGAAAAGCTTTTTGTGTGTCGCGGCCTTTTGTCTGGACAGCCTTGCCCCCAACATTCACTTGGAAAAATCACTTATAAAGGTTTTCATTAATAAAAGAACAAGTTATTGATTTATTGTTGTTAACTAACATAAACTGAAAGATATTTCTAGCTAAGAAAGATCACTAAACGAGTCCAATTTAGTCAGTAAGAAAAAAATTTTTGAAAAATATCGAAAACTAGCGCGTTTACTATTGAACTGTTGATATTATAAAACATTCACTTATTATCGTTTTTTCGCGATTATTAATTTATCGTTCATATATTGCGACGTTAAAATATCCATTTTAATATCGACTATCGACATGAATATTTTTACAGTATCAGTTTATTTATATATTATTTAAGAAATTACATTTGTGCAGAATTTTACAAGAAAACATTTAATTTAGAATTATTTTCTCTAGCAATCCCTTTAACAAATTTTCCCGCAGTGTCGCTTTACATCTTGTACATCTTCAGCATCTGCATGGTTCATCATCATTAAGCTCATTGCGTTGGACGATGATGCGATGCCCTCCTGCCTGCCACACACACAAGATTCACTTTCGCAGGGGAGAAACAGAAGAGAAACAGGCGATCCCCGGATCCGATCCCCATAAATTGGGGCGTTTTGGGTTCCGCTGGGTGTCTGAGATACACTGAAGCTGTGTTGACAGCCGGAGTGGAGTAACGCGGAACAGCAAAAGTAAAGTGGAGTGTGTTCTCCTCTCGTGGATTTGCTCCAGGGCGGCATATTGACCCAGTTCACTCCTGCGCCTTTCCAACGTAACGATACGAAACGAAAAGGCTGAAAAACTGTCCCGTGCTTTGCGCTACCTTTACTTTATACTTTCATTGACAGTTTTGTCCAGTGAATTTTTCGTATTTTTCCTTTTTTTTTCCTTGTCAGATTTTTAAAACCGAGCACGCACTTGTGCCCTCGATGCTGGCCTTTGATTTATGCTGCCGTTGGTAGCTCATAAATCTTGGTCCGTCTCCACAGTCTCACTGACTGACTGATTGAGCGAATGAGAATGAGAGTTTTTGAGTTTGCACGGGGACAGTCAGTCAGTCGACCACATTCTTTGCCTTAATTAGTGCACTTGGGTACCGGCAGCACCAGCTGGAGCAGCTTAAGCGCTTTTAATTGGCACTTTTACTTGGCCGATTAAGGCAAAATATGACAGCTCCAGTGCCTGGCACTCTTTTTTTTCCCCCAAAAACATGGGGCAAAAATGTGACGACTATTTCCGTTGAATGTTTTCACATTTTTAAAGCGACTTTAGTTATTTTCTTGAACTTAAATGTGAGTTTTATAGATGATCGATGGGTAATTTAGATGATTTTGGGAAAACAATTTAATTGTTTTATAAAGTGTATTTAATTTGGACTCTAAAGTTCTTATTACTTGACTTTTGGTGTATTTTAAAGAGAAGAAATCGCCGACAAACATGCTTTCCTGTAGCCTTTCATTTGTCATTTTTAGAATGAAGGTGAACGGAAAAAGGAAATGGGCCAGGTGCCCTTTTTGCTCTGGGGAATATTGCAGCTGAATCTCATCATATCGATTGGTAGCAAACATTGCGACTTGTCAACGAAAACAACAATAAGAGGCCTAACCCAGCCCCAGGCCCACTTGAGCCCACCTTCTGCCCTTTTCCGCCTCAGATTCCCTTCAACTCGCTGACTGACTTTTTGTGGGTTTTTTGGTTTTCGGTTTACGTTTTTCGGTGGTGTTGATGTCGTGTTTTTCCACTGACGACGTCGGCCTGGCACGCGTTTTGAAAATTAATATTTGTCTTGTTGCAGCAAGCTGCCTTTTTGAGGTTTTTCCAACCGATAATCGGTGGAGGAGGCAGAGGGGGAGATCCGACAAGAGGTGAGCGAAATGTATGCTAAGCATATGCAACAATATGAGAGACCGCAAGCTCGGTGCCGTTTATGAACAGTTTTGGCTTATAAATGTTTTAATTAGATATATTTGGTTTGATAAGCCGGAGACAGCTAACAAGTTGGTTAGTCTGTGTCGGGGCTTATGGTTTATGGGCCTGAAGTAGACACACACTCCAGCGACTGCACAAAGTGGGTCATTGAGTTGGCCAAACACTGCAGCCTCTTGGCTAGAGTGTAAACACTAGGCACTGGGCGAAAATAAGCTATGAAAGTTACAAAAAAAAGCTGATCTTTTATAAAATTCATCAAATTTAAATGAAAGGCTACCAGAAATGCATATGTACAAATAATTTTCGTTGTAGTAGCAAGTACTAGGTAAAAAATAAGCCGTAGCTGAGTAAGAAGATTAGCTATTTTCTTCTCTTCTTTATTTATAAAATCAAACAGTTTAAACATCTTAAATTCATATTAAAATATACATAATTTAAATGTATTAAAACTATTAAAACTCTTTAAGTTTCTCTTAGCTTGTAAGTATTTTTTGAGTGCATTTACTAAAGCAGAAGCAAGACTTCCTTTTTGGGGTTATCACCGAGTAAAAGTTGCCAGCATCATCATCCCAGTGAACTCTGGCTCTTTTTCCCTGATTGCAATTAGAAAATCTTTTACGACCCAAATGCCCGACAATCAATCTCCAATTGTCTACCAATCTATCGCTCAAGAACTGCACTAATTAGACTATTTTATTACACATTTTATGGCGCTGGCGATGAGGCCCCCGAAAAATACAATGCAACTCCCATCCGCAGCCGGCGTTGTTCCCATTCGAGCAGAAGTTCAAAGTTTAACTCGTTCAAGTGCCAGCCACCGAGTGACGACTGTCTATCAACGGTCTTGAATGTGCGGCCGCCTGCCCTGGCCCTCCTGCCTTCATTCCTCATCCTCGTTTCCCTAAGTTCATCTCCATCTTGATCCCCAACTCCCCAGCTTTTCTGCTGCCCATAAATTTCACGCGCTTCAGTTGCGCATCCGGCGAATGGATGGATGGATGGATGGATGGCTGGCTGGCTGGCTGGCTGGCTGACTGCCTCACTGGCTGGAACATATGGCAGTTCTTGAAAGAACATTCTTTCCCCCTCCTCCGCCAAACTTTGTTTAGGGACGGGGATACAGTGTGTGTGTGGGCCACCGAAAAAATTCCGCTGGTGCGTGTGCATGTTGACAAGATTGTTGTGATTCAGATTAAATGCCTTTTGTCTTTCTGAGCGCATTTTATCTAACCCAAATTCATAAAGTATGTTTGTTCGCTCGCATGTCGAAATTGAGGCAGCCAGAGATTACATGAGGGAATTCCAGTGACGCGAGATTAGGAAATCCCAGCCTGTGCTACAGAATTTATGAATACTCCACGGGATAATCCCGCATTTGTAATGTAAATGGAAATAACTGATTTTTAAAGGGGGCTTAAGTCAGTGTTCTTATTCTTTTAGAACTATTTCTCGTAGTAATAAGAAATATTTATATTTTTTCTCTGGACTCACGTGTTTCTCTGGCTTCAAGACAAGTCCATTCTGCTGCTGCTCCGTGTTGGGTGAGCCCTTGCCGTAACGACTCTGAATGGCCGCTGTGGCCGCGGCCGACAGGAGCAAGGGAGCTGTCCGGGAGATGGGCGAACTGCTGCCGGAATTAGAACCGGAAGCAGATCCTCCCACTCCGGCCAGGTGTGCCAGGTGCGGTGGCAGCTTATCAGCGGCCATCAGGCTGTCCAGATCACGTAGAAACTTGCAGGCCCAAATGTTGACATCGTCCGATGGAGGAGCAGGAGCAGAAGCAGCCAGGGATTTCACTGGACTCAGTGGCGGCGGTGACAATGCCCTTAGTTTAGTTGTCACTGGCTTGCCCGCCGATGTTGCTGCTGTTCCTGTTGCAGTTGCTGTTGCCGTGGTTGCTGTTGCAGTGGTGCTGCTGCTGTCAAAGCCGCTATCTGATTCCGTGGAACGAGACAATTCATCAAGCTGCTGGACTCCAGCCAGCGATAGCCGCTCCTCCAGTTGGTCTTGGAGTTGCTGCTCCAAGCGCTGGACCTTGCGCAGCTCGAAGACCTCGTTGATTTCCCGCTGCAATTAGAATGGCAGTTGTGTTAGTTGGCAGCACTCGAAGAAAATAGGGGTACATAATAAGTATAATAATAATAATAATATTAATAATTTAGCTTATTCCATTTTATGGGATACAAGTCTCTTTATAAATCCCAAAGTATTATCCAGCAAGAGCATATCATGGGCTTTTCCCAAGCGAAAAATATATTTCCTTTCCCATATAATATTACCAAAGATAGGATTTATCCCTGTAACCAATGTTCCTAACCAGTTCTTACGATATTCCTGTTGCTGTAATTATTTTTCTTCTCTGCATTAAGGACACATAAATTCCGGACTGCCGCTAAGATTAGGTTTTGATTAGCACTCTAATTGCGCACATATATCAAGGCAATGGTCTATTAATCGCGCCCAGAGCGCCACAGCCTCTTCTAATGGCCCCCGACTATGATGTATGTTTGCTTAATTTGCCCCGCAAACACAGGGACAGAAATAGGAACCAAAAAGAAAGCCTAGGACACGACGAGACCCACAGAGACATGGGCACAATCAAAGACAAATAAATTAGAACACGACCGACCGACCGACCGACCGAGCAAAAGGCAGAAAGGTTGCTTTTTTCCACACTCGAAGCTGCAGAAAACAGAAAACTGCAGCCACGAACTCTCGGCAACAGGAACACGACTCGCAGGAGGGAATGCAAATAAATTGAAATGAAGCAATTTGTTAGCCAGATTAAACACAAGAAGCAGGAGAAAATAAGCCAAAAAAAAAAAAACCAAACCAAAGGGAAGAGAACCCGGAGAAGATCAGACAGATGGAGCCTACAGGGCTAACAAAGTCAGCGAATTACTTAATTAAAAATCGTGGCCCAAGACAGAGAACCAGGTCTGCCTCCTCCTCATCCTGCTCCTCTCGATTCCTCAAGTGACATTAATAACGTGCAGTGCTCATTACTCAACAATTGTGTTTGTTGTTGGCTGGACCCAGTTTTTTTTGTTCTTTTTTTTTTTTTAGCCAGAAGGGCTGCTGCTGCCCTCAGACAAATGCGATCGAACATTAGCAGGCAATAAATTCTGAAAAGGTAGCCAGTCGCCAGTCTATGGCTTCTTGGGGACTTTGAAAGGAAGCCGCTGCCGCGAACTCTATGATTTTATCGCCGCTGAGGGGAGTTCTCAGTTCTCAGGTTGTGCGGCTAATTTGTGAAGGCAGGGTCCAGGTCACAGGTTAGGCAAACAAAAGACCTGATTTTGTTGGTTCTAACACAGAAACTATGATGTATGTCGGGTAGTTCCGTGCCCGAGGTGATCTCAAGTGGGCCGCTGCTTATTTCCCAGTTCGTCGTCATACAATGCAATTGCTTTTATTAATTTCATGCTACGACGCTCTGGATAAACAATTGACATTGCTTTGGAATCAAACGAGAAACACTTGGGGAAAAACTGTATTAGTAATGTTTTTTAATAATTTATCTTGATTTGTCATTGTATAACTTTTTAAACTTTTAAACATTCTTCCAACTTTTTAAGTCGCAATATAGTGAAAGAATTATAAATAATTAGGAATCATATATTTCACGATTAGAATTTTTTCGACTTCTTAATTCGCTATTCGTATAATTCCCAGTTCTTTATTTCGAAACCTTGTGGTAATTGTGGATAATAAGAGCTACCACAATAATAATTGATCTTATAAAGGCTTTTTGTTAGCTTTCGGATTAAGGAAATGTTTACTAGTGATCAGTTTATATACAAATTAGTTTATAAACTCCCAAATGCTCTCCAGGCTTCGATTTCTTTACAAAGAACACTTGAAAGAATATTTTTTGCGAGTGTTCTCATATGTGTGACCAAGGGTCTTTTGGACCTCGACCAGCAGGCGTATTCCCAAAACTCCGCGGGCAGCTCCTCGGCAGTATCCCCATCCTCATCATCCTCATCGTCATCACCATCAACTGGTGGCTATAAAAAGCTGGTCCGCTCGCCAACAACTTTCAGTTTCAGTCTCTCCGTTTTTCTAAGAGCCAAAAACGCAGCGGTCGCCGCTGGCTGGCTTGGCTGTTAGCTGGTTTGGTTTTTTGCCTGTATTTCTGGCCTCGCTCGCTGCATCAAAGTGGCCGACGAGGCAGCAGCCGCAGCAGGAGCAGGAGCAGGAGAAATAAAAATTGGAACAGCTTCGTCGTCGGTGAAGTCTGGCTTTGAATCGCAGACGCAGCAGCAGCAGCAGCAGCAGACAGCATGAGACTCACGTTGGCCTGGCTCAGCGTCTGCCTGGCGATTTATTGCGGCGGTGGCCATGGCCATGGCAATGTGGTCCTATCTCTGCCACCATCGCTTATCGCCACGGCCACAAAGGCGGCCTTGAGCCAACAGCAGCAGCAGCAGCAGCAACCGATGGAGCAGAAAAAGGATGCACGCGTCCTGTTCGACATGCTGCCCAACTCTCCAGTGGAGAATTCGGAATCGCGGACACCGTCTGAGGATTTTAATCGAAATGCAGATGATTTAGGGGCCCGGCAATCAGCGCCGCAGGAAATTGCACCAGGATTGGGCTTTGGATTGGGACCCGGTGGTGGTGGTGGCTTTGGTGCCACGCCTCCTCAACGCTATTGGAGCAACCGCTGTCAGGGTCGAGCGGGTGCATCCGCCAAGTGTCCGCAGGAATACTATCGCACCATGTTGGCGGCCAGGTGAGAAGTCCAGGTTAAACGTCAGGATGTGGGTGGTCGAGAGAGGAAGTGGTTGAGGCAGAGGATGGGGCATAATAGCAGCGGGTTCAAGGCTGCACAGGAGGAAAGTTGAGAAAGTTTTGCGCCTCGTTTCCGCATCACAGGTAAACCAATTTACCAGCCAAAGTTCAGTCTTAACCCTTTATAGTGAGAGTGGTATTTTAGCGCTCCCAGAGTTCCGCTTAAAAAAGTCGCTCTCGTTCGATACTAAAACTATTGCTTGTACATTTCAGGCAAAGCAACTTTTAGTAAAACCTTACCTCGTGAAAGCTCTGAAAATAAGGCAAGCAGTAGTAATTCTTCAAATGACTTTTAATTCTGATTTCAAAGCGAAGCAAATCCCGGTACTCAAAGGGTTAATGATAACCCTTCTCAGGGCGCCATCCATTGCCAAAAAAAGTAAGAAAACGACGCAAAAAATAAAGGTTAAGACCGCAAGAGCGGCAACAAATCGTCGACAATTTGGCTGTCGGCTGGGAACACGCAAAACCAATTAATGGGCGTGAAAAAATCAGTACGAACGATTGCAGTTTTGTTTCAAGTCAGCCAGGAGGCCGCTCGCCAACGTATGTTGATTTATTTTATAAAATAACAACTGTCAGCAAATTCATTGGCCCGCAACGAAATCGAAACGAAAACTGCATTACGAGTTTCACTTTTCACGGCAGACTCGGATATATACCTACATTTATATATTTTTTTTCACTCCTCTTTTGTTTTATTTAAAAAAAACTGTTTCTTTCTTCCGCTGCGCCTTGTAATTAGTGTGTGGAATATTATCTTGTGTTGAAAAATTATTGGGCGCTGCTATTAAAATCGAATTAATCATGTCTCTGGCTGAGGGACTTTATAATAATTATTATTATTTGTTCGCCAGTGTTTGTTTGCCTTTGTTGATTTGTTAAATGTTTGATTAATTGGCCCGCATATCTTTCGATTATGTTGCTCTTCGCTTAATTTGTAATTTTACACAGAAATTTTTATAGTGGAATTGGCTCAAATTGTGTCGGTTGATTGAATTGGATCAGCCCTGACAGGCCTCCGTTGGGATAAAGCAAAGAGTTAAGTCGATTTGTGGGTCACATGTCTGAGAGATGTTTCAAGTGGGTGAAAGAAGTTCATCAATTTGTTGGATGTCGTCTCTTGTTTTTCCCAAAAACGAAAAAAGAAGAAAAAGAGAAACTCCAGACCAAGACATGTAATTGAAACTCATGGTCGCAACCCACGCGGAAGATGTGAAAAATGTGAAAATGTGCTGCTCCTTAAAGTGAACAAATGATGGGGCATTAATCACACTATAGAAACCGAGAAAACCTTATATATTTTGTTTGTAGGAACAAAGAGGCCCTTGCACGCCTCCACTGGCAACTTAGTTCCATGCAGGATTCGGACTCTGGGGTTAATTCCTCCGATTCCGAAGAGGGGGACGACGATGACGATAATGTCGAGGATGAGACTAGCAATGAGGTGTTTATGCTGCTTACTGGCGAACAGGATCTCATCAAGTTCCTGCACTGGGCCATGCAGCTACTGTATCCTGTACAACGGTCTCCTGGCAATTTAAGTGATGGCGCCGCGGAGAACTATTATCCGGGCATGTTCCTTTGGAAGAAACTAAACCTATCCGGTCACTTGGAGCCTCCACTAATTGTGGATGAGCCTCAGTACGTGTTGGTTCGCAGGGAGAAACTCTTCGATGGCTATCAGTGGGGAGGTGAGTCTCAGAGCAATCGATTTAATTTAATTTCTTAAAGTCTCTGTTTAATTTCCAGATGAGGTGAGTCAAGAGAGTGATCCCTTTATACCCCCTAGAGGTCGCAAGCATAACTCCCCTGATTTGGACGCCCTGATGAACCGCTATGAGCCCTTTGTGCCGAATCGTGGTAAACGTGACAAGGTCAAGGATCTATTCAAGTATGACGACCTCTTCTATCCGCATCGCGGCAAGAAGCATCGCAACCTGCTATCGATAGACG
This sequence comes from Drosophila parvula, assembly GCA_018904695.1. Lineage (NCBI taxonomy): Eukaryota > Metazoa > Arthropoda > Insecta > Diptera > Drosophilidae > Drosophila > Drosophila parvula. Next base: position 73,812 of record JAEIIG010021001.1, read on the forward strand.
ACGATCCCTTCTTTGCCACCCGGGGAAAGAAGCTGCAGCTCAAAGATCTCTACAATATCGACGATCCGTTTGTACCGAATCGCGGCAAGCGCTTCTGGCGGGGAACAACAGATGACGACAGGCCGCAAAGAATGTCAACGCATAAAATTAATGGTTACGATCAATCAGTCAGGCCATCACTGTCACTAGAGGATGCTGTGGCTCCTTCTTGGCGACTGCCCGCTAATAGATTGCACCCGACAAGATCAATGTCAAGTGCCGATCATCAGCAGCAGCAGCAGCAGCAATTGCTGATGTTGCCCCAACAACATGTCCGCTTCATTGGCAATCCCAATCACATGCGCCAGCAGGTGAAAACATCCTCATGGACAACGAATGGAGTTGGCGGAGAGCGCCTAAGGAGATCGCTGCCCACGAGATACAATTAACGCAATCGCACCTTGGCTAATCCACTTGGTAAACTCGGACATGGACACTGATTCGGCCAATTTGAACATTTAAATGCGGCGGGCGATATTCGGTTTACTCTGAGCTAGCTTCCCTCAGTTTCCAGTTTTGTCGGCTTCCTGGGGGCACCTTTTTCCAAAACAAAAACAAAAAACTCATGTAGAGAGAACTATAGCACACAATAAAGTAAAGCATGCAATTGATTTTGAGAAAGAAATCGAATCGAATCGAATGGTATTGTGGCGAATTGAAGGTTACACTGGTCGGGTTGCCCTTGGTGGGGACCTTTCTAGAACGGCACTGGGAGAAATAGGCTACTGTTGGGATTAAAGGAGAATTTTTAATGGGAATTAATTCTAAAAGAGGTTACCCAAGATGTAGACGAATAATTCACATTTGTCGGATATTTTTTCGGTAATAACAACACTTTTCGATAAATCAAATTTCGATTTATCACATTTTACGATATTTTCGATATATTATTGAATATACATAGCAAACTTTAACATATTATCGATATTGAACGCGATACAACCCCATGTGGCTCAGGCAGTAAACCTGTTATCTGCCTATTTTCTAGAAAAGAGTTTCCTTCTCGTTACCCAATAACCCATTGACCAACTCCACAGTTATCATATATTTCTTCCTGTGTTCACCGCGAAGGTCTCCTTGCCTGGCTGCCCTTGGCTATGCTGGACTGTAGTCCTCAAGTATTGCCTATTTTAATTGTATTCATTGGTTAATTTATCGCTAAATGCAATCAGCATTGTGCCGGTCTAGACGGGGATTGTGGAGCCACAGCTGCAGACAGGCGGGCGTGGCACGCAGTTTGATGCCACAGATGCGATATGCTGGCCAGATATTGTAGAACAACCAGCAACATCAAACAGCTGCTGCTGCTGCTGTTGGCTGTTGTGTTTTGACTACAAAGGTCAAAGCCAGACCCAGACTCAAACCAAGGGCCATGTAATCCCCTCAAAACGCACATCAATCACGCGAGAGTTTTAGCTTATTAAAAAATCGAAAGAAAAATTATAAGGGAGCAACGAATTTTTCCACTTCAGCCGATTTCTGACATTGACATTGACCACAGCACAACATCGACATATCAACGTCAAAATATTTGGTAAGCCAGCAGCACACAGCGGAGCGACCAGATTGCTTTGTTTTTCAACAAATGACCATTGAAGGTCATCGCCGGCAAACAACAACAAATTGGTTAAATAATACCATCGACTTTTGGCTTTTTTTCTTCTTTAAATTTTTTTCTCTCTCTTTTTCTGGTAGGTAGCCTGACGTCCGAGCGAGCGATCGGATCGGTCCAAAATCCCATGAAGATCATTATAAATTTCAATGGCACTTCACATGGAGAAGCTTGTATGCATATATATATATATATAAATATATATACAAGTATATATACATATATGTAGCTATGTTTGGTTAGAAGAATGCAAGCAGCAGTCCATAAATATGTTTTCCATTTGTTCAACTCTCCTCGACACTGGGCAATGACACTTGAAGTGGTCAATCGCAGCTCCACAGCTCACGTGCAGCAGCTTTACAAGGCAGAAAAAAAAACAAAAATACTTTGAAAAAGGTAGTTTGTACGCGTTTTCCGTAAGGCAGAGTCTTTTTTTTTTTGAGTTAGGTGAGCTTAGTGCTAAACAGATGTGACAGCTTCAGTAGAAATCCAACAGAAGCACATTTCGGATGCCCGTGTTCTGTTGTAATTTGAAATATTTTATAAAACTTTGAAGTGCCTAAGTTTTTATTGGCAAATAAAAGTTGTCTGCAATCATAAAGTTGAGCTGCTAAGTTTTAGAAACAAATGGAGGTTAAAATATGTTTGCTTACGTTTAGTTTCTAAATAAACTAACTTAAACTTAATGGTATTTAAAGTAGCAGTAATTTTTAAGTATTTAATATAATAATATAATATTTAATGCCTATTAAAACGTATATTCTTCTGTGGTTTTTATATTAATAAGCTCAATTGTGTGCTTGCTTTTTTAATATTAAAGTAACTTATGTTTCTATGCTTACAAAATTTTCTAAAGTATTTTCTATATATGACTTGCTAAAAAGAAGTCAAAATCAGCGAAAACCCATGTCATTGATCCCACGCAAGTCTATTGAACCAAATGTGTCACAGGAGTGAGGATTGTACAAATTAAATTCCACTGGCCTTGTGCGCTTTCAAAACGCCAAAACCAAAAGTCCCAAGTGGCAACAACAAAATAAATATAAAAAAAAAAAACGGAGAAAAAGAAAGTCTACGGGGCTGCGCGATGCCCCAGCTTGTGAGCTTTGGCGTCAGCAAATTGGCTCAATTTCTGTGGCAAGGCCTTTTTGTAGCTGCTGATTTGCTTGTCGGAAAATATCAACGCATTGTCAGCGATCCGTTGACAACTTGCAACATGCAATGCGGCAGCAGCAGTTGCAACTTGGAAACGTTGCAACGGGGCAACAGTAACTGCAATTGCAATTGTAACGCGATCAGCATGAGTAGCTGGCAGCCTGTGACAGCGGCTTAATTGCTGTCTGCAATTATGATTGCTGCCGGTGAAATTGTAGAAGTCTACCACTCTTCTCTCGTAACAGAAATGCTTCAGTTTCCTATCAAAACTTCTCCCACTGTGACAGTTCGATTTCTGCCTCTATTTTTTACACAAAGAAAAATATCGATTTCCATTTATAAAATATTATTTTTATATCTATTTGGCTTTAATGTGATTTGAGTTAGATGCATGAGATAGTCATTAGTTCTCTGCTTCTCTCAAGTTTCTTTCATAATAAGAGTTTAATTATATGTAAATATCATAAGTTTTGAGAGATAAAGAGTTTTAGAGAGGGTTGTCACAAAATATCGATATACCGATTATTAAAGCGATAACTGATAAAGGTATAAATATTTTAACGTTGCGATTAATTTTTTTTATTCTGTTTAATATCTCAAAACTATGCTTATTAGATCCCAAAGGGTACTTCTTGCTTCTCAAATAAATAACAAAAAGTTTTGCAATTTTTTTAATCGATAATTTTGATAACAAAGATATTTAAGTTGTAAATGCGTTCGGGATCCATTAAGTTTTTGTTACCTTAGAAAAATATTTAATGAATTATTGGAACACTGATTGTGTTCGACTTTTTTCTTACTGTGTTGAGGATTTCTTTGTTTTTCGTTGAGGATCAAGTCCCGGTTGACGAAAATAGTAACGTGCAAGCAGGCGCTGCCTTTTATTGCCATTTGTTTTTTGGCCCGTTCGCCCGTTTGACGTTGACAAAAAAACGTCATTTGCAAATTGGGCAAAGACAACTTTCTCTAGGCAGCTGCTGCTCCTGCTCCTGCTGCTGCTGCGCCGGCGCATTTTACAGTCGCAGTCGCCAAGTGACAGAGCCATTGCTTAAAGCCATATAGATAAACCCAAAGGCGAGTCGTCGCCCACATTCATTAACAGCATTCGCATAATTGGCTGAAGCAGATACTTTTTCTGGGTTCATCGAACCACCAACATCGACGAAAAACTAAAGAAACAATCCCTGGGCGCAGCCTTACGTCTCAATTTCCCAGCTTTTTTCCATATCTATAATTAAAATCGTTTGAGAACACACGCAAGCCCAGTCGCGTCGCGTCTGATTTATCAGATTTCAGGCAAAAAAAAAGAAGTAATATTTATACACGTTGTGACGTTGAAAGCTTGATTGATGCATTAAGCTTACTGCTTAGCCACCAAACACACACATACACACAAACTGATGTTGACGAGCGCCAATTAATGGCTGCTTAAACGGGAAAACTCTGCCCGGGCAGCCGGGCATAGCGCTTGTCCATGTAAAATTATGGAAAATCTGTGCAAAAGCCAGCGCTAATTGATGCAGGAAGCGCAACGCAGAAAACGAGTTGCTTAGACCCCGCCGAATGCCTGTCATGAATTCGCTTCGTTTCGTTTTTGGTGCGTCGTCTTAAATGGGTCAGGCGGTGATTACCGCCTCCACTAACGCATTTCATAACTACACTTGAAGGAAATATATCTCATAATAATAGAGAAAGCCATGCTAATAGGCCTAATTAGCTTTTAATTTGATTAAAAGTAGATTACGATTGTTATTTGTTAAGATGGATTTAAAGATTGCTGTTCCCAAGTCAAGCTGTAAATCTATTAATAAAACAATTCTTTCGGAGGGTTGCCAACCTTATTTATCAGTATACATTATTATAAATAATCCTTTTATACATTATTATATATGATTTTTCTATATATTATATCATACAACATTTGTAACCCACTTTTAAAGCAATTCCATTGAAATTAACCGAACTGGTACTGCCCCTTTAACTACCTTTTTAATTTTTTGTGCCTGTGTAGGCAAATTAAGCCTAAGGCTAAGCGACAAGCGTCTTAGCAGTCTTAGTGTGTAACGGCAATTTCCAGCCGGCAAAAGGCCAAAAGCGCTGCACTATTTGTCATAATAAATGTGCACAAAGGCTGGCGACCGACCGACCCCGCTTCGAGCCCCCCAAAGAAAGCAGCGTGGGCAGAGCGCTGTGACACGTTTTGTCATCATTAGGCACAGTTGCCGGCTAATAATTTAAATTTAGCCAAAAAATTAGTTGTACATATATACAGATATATATATTTTGTTGTTGACGGGAAGAAGGCAGAGAGAGGTAAAAATATGTAAAAAGGCGTTAATAACTGCGGTGTAAGGCCATAAGCTGACAGCCCACGCCGTGTTGCCTTGAAAAAACTAAGCCAAACTACGTTTAGTTTAGTCTCGACCAAAAAAAAAAGGGGCGTCTATGGGTGTTGAGGTGATGACACTGATTATAAAATGCAGCATGCAGCATGCAGCATAAGGCACATGGCTTGCTGCATTTATATGTCCATAAAGCCATCCCAGTTGATCAGCGGCGATAAAAAACGCCTTGCTCTGGATTTGGAGCGTTAGGAAACGCAGTTGAAACGCCGCACAGTGGGGCATTCTGCCAAAACACGTTGCTAAAATCATAACTTTTGAAATA
>JAEIIG010021091.1:0-12618 GCA_018904695.1 Drosophila parvula
GCCTGCAGCAGTACGCCTCCGCCAATATGTTGTTGCTGTTGGTTCTTCTGCTGCTCGGCCAGCATTTGCTGGTAGAGGTTCGTCTGGTGCATTGTCGGCTGGGCTTTGTCGTAGTTGTGCGGCTCCCGCCGAAACGGACGCTGAGTGCTTTTGGCCACACGACCGTTGATCACACACCGGTTGTTACTGCTGTTCTCGCTGGCGCCGATGGCTCCAAAGTGCTTGCCTCCATGCATCCGACCGGACATTGAGTTGGGATCTCCAATGAGCTGAGGATCATTAGCTGACTGCTGCTGCTGTCGCGCCACTGAGAAGCGCTGCTCCATCTCACTATACGCCATGTTATTGATGGGTGTGTTGAGCTCCAGCATGTTGGCATCGACGCTACCGCCACCACCGCCGCCACCGACACCACCGCCACCGCCGGCGCTGCTGTTGACCATGTCCATTATGCTGTCGTTGCAGTAAAGCGTGTGCGGAGCGCCCACAATGGCCGGCAAGCAGTAGTCGTCGTTTTTGAGCATCTCAGCATCGGTTCCCTCCTCCGGAACGGGTGGCAAGCGTGTGGTGGGTATCAGGTCTGTGTCAGAGCGACGGAAATTAAGTTAGAAAAGTCCATAAAGGGCTTATTTTAAAGCAGAGATGCCCTACAGATAGACTCGCGAGACAGATACTGCACAGACAGTATAAGCAGTTAGACAAGCACAAACGCTAGCCTAACGTGTTAATCTATGCGTGTGGGCACCACTGCTGTTAACTCACCTGAGAAGGTAAGGTCGATGTCATCTAAATTCGGTTGCAAGGGCCCCAAACTGGGCTGTATGAAGTCAGCGATGCCCGCGCCGCGTGCTTCACATGTCAAGAAATCATCATCATTATTGAGGAAGCTGGATTTAAGCAGGATCACACTTACCGATTTCCCTGGAATCAGGAAACGGAAATGGAACATTTATGGCCGAAAACAAGGTATCCGTTGTCCAGTCGTCTGGCATCAAGTTCCTATCGTTCAGCGGCGACCATTCCAAGAAGTCCAACTCGCTCTTCTGTAAAAACAAAAAAGAAAAATATAGAATAAATGAGAAGAGAAGTTATAAATGGTAGGTTATCACTTTTGATTTTGGGGGAGAGATAGTAGGGGGCCAGGTCTAAGCGCCAAAAGACATTCAAATTAATTAGTGTCTGTTAGTCAGTTGGCTCGGTTATGCGTTCCGCGTTGCACGACGTCCTGCTGTGCCAGCGTTGGCTGGGGCTTACGGCCATCGAGGTCGGTGATTGTGTCGCCACCACCCTCCGACTGCGACCCACTACCTGGAGCACCAGCATGTTCTTCTGGTCATTCCAGGGATCGTTGCTCCTGGCCGCCGGTTCTTACATTAAGTTCTGGAACGTTAGGTTTGAGCCCACCCACACGGGAATGGCCAATCATTATGCCCACATAACCGAAATCATGGAGCCCCTGTCCATCGTTATACTGATCGCCTGGCTCCGCCTGCACCAGGATCGACTGCTTCTGCTGTTAAAGGAACTTCTGGACTTGCTGCAAACAGAGCACCTAGGGGAGGCAACGTTCAACCATTGGATATACGTTATGTTTGTCAGCTCCAATTTCGTGCTGATCCTTATCTCTATTTATTTTCCGATAACCCAAGGTGGCTTTGAACACGTCCTGGCCCTAGTAACCTTTATCTTGAGACAGATTTACTTCAGTTGCTTTGTTAACATATTCCTGGTGACAGTTTATCAAATGGAAGCCATTTTGGATGCTCAACTCCACAAAGTAGAGCTCTTTACGCGTAATGGCGATCTGAAGGAGGTCGGCCAAAGCCTGCAGCTTATCGATCGTATCTTTCGGCTCTGCAACCTGGAAATGGGCGTCATCTTCAGTGTTCCGCTGTGCCTGCACTTTTTGTACATTGTCTTGGAGACGGCATCCATTAGCTACACATTTTCCCTAAAGTTGTACAATCCCATCATGATCGGCGTGACTGTGTGTATAACAGTGCCCATCGTTATATATGCTGCCTTGCCGACGAATAGGACCCAGCGACTGGTCAATGCGGTAAGTTTTATAGTACACACTGTCGAGGTGCTGCAAATCGATACTTAATTTGTAAATGTCTTCTTACGATGATTTCAATCCGAAATGAATAAGTGTGCACCGTTTGAAAAAGTATCCTTCTTAGTCTAAAGTCCGGTACGACGCCATGAAGTTAAGCCTTTCCGACATGGTCCGAATCCTCCGGGTATTAAGGCTTACGAACATCCGTTGGGACAAGAAATTAAAGCTATTTAGCTTGACCCACAGCTGGAGCTTCTGTGTTGTCCAGGTCTTCTTGATAACACTATGCCTGTGGAACATCTGTTACCTCGTTGTCTATGGGTGTATCGAGTTTGCGGCCATAAATACGTCCTTAGATAAGTACATTTTGTACATCGCCAAGATGATGGAATTTATTTTGGTCGCCCTCGAATTAGTCTGGATGTTTGCTTCGGAACGCTCCAAGGTCGACCACTTCATGCAAATACAGACACTCTGCGAGCAAATCACTGGGCCTCTGCTCGTACCTCTATGGATGATCTGTTGCTGGGTCGCAGCCTGTCTGTGTTTCCTCCTGCGCTGCTCCCTGTGGAAAAACGAACTGCAGACGACCATATTCAGTTTCCAAATTACGGTTTCCTTCATCTTTTTCAAGGTATCCTCATATTTTGTGAAAACTTTGTACATTTATCTTAGATACTGCCTAGAGCAGATCTTGGTCGATAGTAGTAAAAACCTAGAGAGGGCTCTGCAAACTCGGGACGCAGAGACCATGAGAAGAATGGTCTACCATCATTTAAGAATTCACAACAAGGTCCTTCATCTTTGCGAAAACTGTGTGAGTTCGATTTTCGGCTTACTAATATGCCTTTACATGGTCCTTGACCTTTTCGAAGTACCACTGATGGTTTACTTTATCTGGTACCGGATGAATTTCCGGACCATAGAACTCGCATTATTCTTTATTACGCTTATACTAGTTAGCTTTTATGCTTGGATACATCTGGGAATCAATAATTACAAGACAGAGGTAGGTAATCTTATCTCAATAAATTTTGTTTTTTAATAAATAAGAAAACCACTGGGTTTAGCCTTAACCTTGTGGAAACAATATGATATAGCAACTCTGCGGCCTTTTGCCAAACGACTTTTTATCAATCAATTATTTCTAACTATTATTTCTAAACTTAACAAAAATTATATTTACTGTCGGTAAAGCTACGCAACATATTTATTATTTACTGTGGCTTTTGGCAATTTCTTTCTGTATATTCTGTTGTGTTTCTTTTTACCCAAACTCCTTTCATAAACCGTCATAGTTACCAAGTTATGATAATGGATTCCCTTTTCCCTAATGGATTGCTTTTTTATTATCCACATGCAGTACGTTTGCACTGCAATACTCCTTTGTACTGACTAGGAACAGAAAAGACAACGTTACACGTCTTCACCAGACAGGCTTTATACCTTTTGGCTATATATATTACAGATATCGCTTTCTCATTCTGTCTTGCACTTACACTCGAAACTGCAAGAACAACATTAAGTAGCGAACGAGAGAGACTCGCATCCCTGCAGTTCCAGAGAGCCGACGCTCTCAACCGACAATCGTATCAAAACCCATTCTCGCACTCTCTCATTTTACAATATTGCTCTTAGAGAGAAATCGTTCTCCTAACTTTCCTAGATTCGGTCTTGGGAGAGAAGTCGATTAATATTAATGGTTGAGTTAATTTTATGAGCTTAAATTCATTTATATAATGTGGGATACAACTTACTAGTTATATTTCTATTAATGGTGGTGTAGCAGTTATAAGCTCCTAATTGCTAAATGGCATAGTACCGATTTATCAGCCAAGCTGTCGCTCAATCCCTAATGGATTATCTTTTCACAATCTACAAGAAATTTATATGAAATTTCCTTTGAAGTTACTGGAAACAGTTATAAGTTGCAAGCATTACAATGCGGACAACGCTTCCCAGTCTAGTGATTATCCTTCGATACTTGGCTTTTGCGAACATACGCTGGGACGACCAGCTTAAGGAGTTCGGCTTAAGATGCAGCAGGGTCTTTTGTCTTGTCCAGTTTTCGTTGGTATTGATATTTTTATGGACCTTCTACAGCACTATTTGCGAAGGACTAATAAATCTTCAAGTCTATCTTAGTTTTACGGATATGTACTATATGCGACTCGTACGGTTGACGGAGTTAACGATCCTTATATGGCAACTTCTCTGGATATTTTCAATGCAGCAAACCTTAATCAGTACTTTGGATCGTGTGCAAAAATTCTCATCCTATTTTGGTCTTTCTGACGTTCCATTTTGGATGGTGTTGGGCTGGATAGTGTATTGTGTGTTCTTTTTGTTCCGCCTTACCTATTGGAAACTATTTTTAACTCAACATAGCACTTTATACGAATGGATCAAACAGGCATTATACATTTTCTATAAGGTATCAACGAATTTTATAAAGACGCTTTACATGGTTCTTGGACATCGAATTGTTAACATAATGGACGCTGGTCGACGACAAATAGAAAATGCGCTAAGAATTCCTGATGCATCAAGTACAAGACTAATTGTCAAACATAATTTAAAGATTCAAAATGAGATCCTAATGCTCTGTGAACAGGACTTGAGCGATTTTTACGGATTACTACTCTGCTTGTATATGATACAGGATATTATGGAGTCAGCTCTAATGACTTACTTTCTTTGGATCAGCTATAAGCCCTTTAATTCTATGATTCAATTGTTATACTTTTCGCTTATTTTTTCGACACTTTATGCTTACATACCCCTGGGCTACAATAACCCACGTACAGAGGTAAGTAGATATGTAATTAACATTTTTTTAAATTTTCAATTGTGATTATTATTCATGAAATATTTTAAGAAAGAGTTAAGATAAACTTCCTTCATCCTTAGAGAAAAGGCACAACATATAAATAACTTCTTATCGGTTTGGGCAATGTATTTCTCTGGGTGTAGCTATTGAAAGCTTTTAATTGCATTATGTAAGTGTGAGTCAATATCAAGCAAGCTGTCGCTCAATCTCTAATGGGTCCCCTTTTCATTATCCCACAGCGAAAAGCGCTGTTTCTTTCAGTCTTTTAATAGTTTCGAGTAGGAGACTTCGCAATGCGGACAACGCTTCCTAGCCTGATAGTTATTTTCCGATACATAACGTTCACGAAAATCGCCTGGGATGAAAAACAGAGCAAGTTCAGCTTGAGCTCCAGCCGATTGTTTCCTTATATCCCGTTCCTGATGTCAGCACTACTTCTCTGGAACCTTTGCTTGGTTTTTCTAGACTGGCCGAGAGATTTTGCCCTCCTCCATAGTTTTACGGATGTTGTCATCTTGAGAATCGTTCGGTTCTCTGAGGCCGCTGTGCCGATATTCCAATACTTTTTTGTATTTTCAATGCAGCAACGTCTAACAAGCAGCCTCGCTCGAGTGCTAGAACTCTCCAACGATGTCGTGCCTTCTTGGATGATGTTGTCCTGGCTACTGAGCAGCGGACTTATCTTGATGCGCCTCTTTTTAGTACATATATATTTTCATGACAGGCTGAACCTAAACTTAATTATCAATGACTTAGTTTACGTGATTTACAAGGTGTCATCATTCTTTATAAAAACCTTTTATATGGCCATAGGCCATCGTATAGTGCTCATTATGGCCGCTAGCCGCATACAAATAGAAAAGGCGTTAAGAGCTCCCGACACACAGAGTCAAATAATAATGATTCATCATAATTTATCTGTGCAAAATGAGATGATGCTGATCTGCGAACTGGATTTAAGTGAGATTTACGGATTGTTACTCTGCCTTTATTCGATGCATGACATTTTGGAAGCGACTCTTCTTGTCTATTTCATTTGGGGGCAGGCTAGCATTAACTTAATAGTTATAGTTTACTCCCTTTCGTTGTTTTATTGTTGCTTCTATGCTTCGATGCCACTGGCGTATAATGACCCAAGAAAAGAGGTGAGTAGAAGCCAATTTTTAAGTTGAATTGAATTATTGTACAAACATACATACTCGTATATGCACATAGGTTGTTAGTAAATTGAACTAGATATCTGGATATCAATATGATATGACCCTTTAGGATGCGTAACTCTGATAAAAGGACCTCCTAGCCCAACACAGTGAACAATAGGAAGAGGCACAGAGAGCACTACCCAACAATTAGTTTAATTGAATTCCGCGCGTTTGCTGAGTCAGTTTCTCGAGTGAAATATAGCCACAAGCACGTAAAGTTACAATGAATCATAAGAGGCTTCTGGGTTTCGTGCATTATCAACGCTATATGGGTCTCACGGACTTGAACTTCTCCAAAACGGGGCACGTGTACGGGCTCAATGGAACCTGGCTTTCGTATGGCACCCAGGCAATCGTTGTTGGGATCTTCTTGTCCGCTCTAGTGGCGGCTCTGGCCGGTTCCCTCTTCTACCTGGACACTCAGACACAGATCGGGAACCGATTCGATAACGCACTTATTATAGCCACATCGGTCTCCCAGCTTCTGGCTAATCTGTGGTTCCGTTCTCACCAGCAATCGCAGGTGGACCTTCTGCAGAGACTTTCCCAGGTGGTGCGCCGTTTGCAGGTGGAGCCGGAGGCACTGCGCCATCCTCGCTGGTTCTACCGCATCTGGCTGGCTATGTGCCTCTTCTATGCGTTCATGATGACGCATTTTGCCACAAAGTCTTGGCTGACAAACATGGAAATCAGTCATATTTTGACACTGCTGGGGTTCGCCTTTCGCTGCATCTTGGCCAATTTCCAGTTCACCTGCTACTGCGGCGTGGTGTGGATTTTGCGAACTTTGCTGCGTGTCCAGGCGGAGCAACTAAAACGGATGGTGTTCATTGCCACCTCCATTTCGAGGGAGGATCTAGTCCACAATCTGAAAGTGCACGATGAGATTCTGCTGCTGGGCCAGAGGGAAGTGGTTGAGGTCTACGGTGGAGTCCTGCTCTTTCTCTTCCTGTACCAGGTCATGCAGTGCGTCCTGATATTCTACATCAGCAGCTTGGCGGACTTCCGATCGGCCAGGGAGATGTTAACCATTTTAGCCTGGCTGTTTCCGATGCTCTTCTATCTCATCCTTCCCTTAGCCGTTAATGACGTACTTAATCAGGTGAGTGACGGGCAAGTAACACTTGACCGAGCTTCTTAAAAAAACAATTGAGAACTTTGTAGCTATATTGTAGATAGATACTCCCCCAACTAGTTGATACTCTTTAGGAAGTGTTAGGGATTTAAAGCTTAAACCTTTTTCAGTCAGATCTTTAAAACTCAACGGAGTGGAGAAAATGAAATGATTTAATTTAAAATATACGTATAAAAGGTAGTTCCTTAAAGGAACTAAGATCCATGTATTAAAATTGATGAAAGGACCCCAACAAGAGTATACATGAAAGCATATTTTTCTAAGCCTTCATTCTGCACCCAAAAAGCCAATTGTATAAAAGAACAGTCTGCCTACTTATGGGAAGTAGTATCCCTTCATTCTTGCGTTAGCCGCCATGGACGACTTCCAGCCGGGGGAACTTTGCACCTATTACCGCCTGTGCCGATACCTGGGCATCTTCTGCATCGACTATAATCCCTCGAAGAAGAAGTACCTATTGCGGCGCAGTGCCATTTGTTATGTGGTGCACTTTGCCATTCAGGCCTACTTGGTCGGCTGTATGACCGTCATGGTCATCTATTGGCGCAAGTGCTTCAAGAGGGAGCTGACCAAGACCGGCAACCATTTTGACCGGCTTGTAATGGTGCTGGCATTGGGCATCCTTGTGCTGCAGAACGCCTGGCTCATCTGGCTACAGGCTCCGCACCTGCGCATAGTTCGCCAAATAGAGCTGTGTCGCCGGCGGCAGCTGGGACACCTTCGTCTGGCGCTGCCCAGGCGCCTGCTCTGGCTGATCATTGCCACCAATATCGTATACATGATCAACTTCATTAAGATGTGCGTGTTCGAGTGGCTGTCGAACGCGTCGCGTCTCTTTGTGCTCACCTCGCTCGGATTTCCGCTTCGCTATATGGTCACCAGTTTTACCATGGGCACCTACTTTTGCATGGTGCACATTGTGCGCCTTGTGCTAAGCTGGAACCAGTCGCAGATCACAGAAATTGTTGAGCAGTCCGGTGATCCAAAGAAAGCCAACGCCAATCTTATCCGCATGCGCGGTTGCCTGGAGCTGCACGATCGCATGGTGCTTCTCTGCAGCGTGGATATTAGCCTCGTTTATGGCTTCATCGCCTGGCTGTCCTGGATGTTCGCCTCGTTGGACGTCACCGGTGTGATCTACCTGACCATGGTGATCCAAAACAACAAGCCCATCGGCATCAAGCTGTTGATCAACATTGTGTGGCTTTTGCCGACGTTGATGACATGCGCCGCCGGTTTTATGAGCAATCGAGTGGCGGTTCAGGTACGTAGAAGCGGAGACAATATAGGCTTCAAGATATGTAGCGCTGCACTAGGTTCCTTTGAAATTTTTTTCAATTGCAATTGCAATTTGCAATTCAAATGTAAGGTTGTTACTCATCTTGATATTAAAAAGTCTTTGTTAACTGAATCCCTAATTTAACCCTCACAAAGGAGATCTTATTTTCTTAATATGTACAGATATATACATATATGTAAACAGTTTTGTCAAAGAAATTGGGAATACTTTTTATCATGCTAAGGGTAATGTTAGAGCAAAAGACCTGCGTTTTCCCTATTCTTCTTGGTAAAAGCGTTCTCTTTGTAAAAAACTTTTCTAGAATTTCTTTTACATAATCGACATTTGTTGCCGTCTTTAAACAAACTCTTGATATTGTCACCTTTCTGGCTCTCCTTCTACCCATTAATGTAAGTCCTTTTCGGGGGCATTGTTTTCATTTTCCCTATCTAAATCTCAATAATTATTGATTAAGTAATGGAGCGTAAAGGGAAACCTAGCCTCGTGCGTGTCCGGCTTTCAGTTTGCGGTATGTCGCCATGTCTCTCGGTGGCGAGCTACGCATCTACTTGATTACCTTTAAGTGCTTCGGTTTGCTGAGCTTCACGCACGAATCCAGGAGCGGCTACAGATCGCACGCATCCAGGACGGATGACCTTATAGCTTTGGTGGGACTGGTCTGCACGCAGTGCCTGGCACTGTCATCCCTCAGTCATGTGGTGTTCCAGCCCGAAGAGTACAAACTGCCGATTTATAGTGATGTGGGCAACACATACTTCGTGGGCAATCACGGCCTGTCCTGCTTGCTGGTGTCCCTCATCCATCTGTATTTCTATGTGCGCCGCCAGCGCTTTATATCGCTGATCTCCCTGCTCCTGCATCACAGCCGCGTTGATCTGGACAACAGGCATGCCACGGAGTTCGTGCGCATCTACGCCTTGTTCGCCAGCCAAGTCCTGCTCACCGGAGTGCTCCAGGGCAAGGCCTTTGTACACGCTGGCATCAAGTGGTGGGGAGCGACCTTGCTCACCGCCTTCGCCACCTACAGCTACATTCTGATCAGCCTGGTGGTGGCCCTATACTACTGCCTGGTGCGGATCTCGGCAAGTTTATTGCGAATCTACAATGAAGAAATGGTCGGGGCGGTAAGCTCTGACTGGTCCCTGTCAGAGACTCCGTGCTGCCTGCGTCTGCGACAAAGGAGTCGACTGCTTTGGGTTTGCCGCCAGAGGATAAACTCAGATTTCGGGCTTGTCTTGGTGCTAATTATGGCATTCCTGCTCTTCTCGGCACCAGGTGCTCCTTTCTTCCTGATAACCATTGTCTTTGAGATAGACGCCCGCAGCGTCGGCAAGGAATTCCTGTGGCATGCGCTGGTCGTCACGCTCCTCTGGAACCTGCCCTATATGGTGGTCATCCTGATGACCCTGCGCACCGACGAGGTGGGAAAAGAGGTGAGCCACAATCTACTTCCCCCTGCCCCTGTCCAATGTCATAACCTAATGGACAAATATTGACGCGCGGGGTTAGTTTTCAAGGTCCCTTGAGAGGTGTCATCGAACAAATATGTTTACAGTGGACAGGACTAAAAGGTTGCGTCCTGCCCACTGACATTAGATGATTAGTTGATTGACACATACCCAATGCCACGCAACGCTTTCGGGGAGTTGAGGGTTCACCTCGGGACCCTCCAAAGGCTTGGAGTCCTGCGGTTCAGTATCGACTTCGAGAAGTGTTTAGTGCGGAGAGAAGACTTCGAAGAGCGCGTAGCCCGCTGGTTTTTGGCTGTTATCATAGGATGGAGCTGCAGCCTGGTCACCTACAGCTACTACTATCCAGATCACTTGACGATGGGCAAGCACAACAGCACGGGCAACTGCTATGCTCTGGTCAACATCCGCTCCTGTGCCCTGGTCACTCTGCTGGTTTATATCCAGCTCTACGCTCGGCGCTGTCGCTTCGCCAAGCTATTGCAGGAGATGATGCGTTTGAACCAGATCTGTCGCAATGGCAGTGGAGACTCCGACTTCGTCTCTCCCTATATCCTTCATCTGACTCTGTTTGCGATCTGTATGGTGAACTACGCCCACGGCTACTGGGTTGCCGACGTAGCCTTGGCCGCCATTCCTATTTATCTGATCCAGTACGGCTTCTCCTACCTCATCTTTGGCCAGCTGGTCGTCCTCTTTGCCTGTTTCCAGCGCATCTTGCTCTCGACTCTGCGGCACTACAACGAAATGCTGCTGGATAATCTAAAGTCGGACACGACGGAGTGCCGGAAGTATCACAAAAACTTTCGCAACTATAATCAGTTGCTGTGGCTAAGCCATGTAGAGATCAACCAGTGCTTTGGCCAGCTGTTGCTACCCATAACCGGATTCATACTCCTCATAACGCCTTCGGGACCCTTCTTTCTTATATCCACCATATTCGAAGGTCGATTCCGACAGATGTGGCGTTTCTTTTTCATGTCTGCAACGTCCAGCTTTTGGAGCGTGCCTTGGGTGGCTTTGCTGGTGCTAGCAATGGCCACTACCAATGTCCAGCAGGAGGTGAGTTACAAAGCGAGTAACCTCGAATTTGTCAAATATTCCGCCTCAAAGTATGTTCAAATGGGAATTGTTTGTTTTAATATTGTTTCTTTCGCCGTTTATCCGCTTAAAAGTTTACTAAATTTGTTCTAAAATGCTCTCTATATAGTTTTACGGCATTTTGATTCAGTTAAACCACGCCATCTTCATAAAATTTGGTATTTTCTATATATCGATCGTTATTCGAGATATCCAAACTTGAAGAAACAAAACTGCGGGAGGCTATATACGATAATATTGTAAGATCTTTAAAAATGTTCTCTTTAAAATCAATTGCTCATTATATGTATAGGCAGTCACAGGAATATATTAGTTCTCGGAATCATTGACATTTTGTTTAATAACAATATTAATAATGTATAACATATAGGAAGCCTCAAATCCCGGGAGAGATATTCATATTATTGTGTACGCGGCATTGCCGCAGGACAGGGTGAGGCCTAATTTAATAAGGTCGTATGTCAACAACCGAATTCAATTAATTAACCGGGTAAATATGGACACTTCGCTATCCGGTGAATCAACAATGAAATTGGATACCCATCCGGTTGATTGGTTAGTTGGCAGCGACCCCTCGACTGCAGCAGCATGTCACCGGTCTGCCGTGATCTCCGTCTTTACCTCCGACTTCTGCACCTGTTGGGCATGATGTGTTGGCACTTCGACTTGGAGCTTTGTCAACTGGTGGCCACCACTTCCTGTGAGCGCTATGCCCGAATATACACGGTCCTTGTTTTGGCCGCGACCACGGGCTGCTTTACCTACGCCCATTTGAATCCGCAGCAGTTCCACATAAGCATCTACAATCGGACAGGAAACTTCTACGAGACGCTTATTTTCCGGGGCACGTGCCTGGTGCTCTTCCTACTGTACGTGATGCTCTATGTACGCCGGCACCGGCACAGGGAGCTAGTGCAACACCTGTTGCGCCTTAACCGACGGTGTGTGGAGAGCAGTAGAGACCGCCAGTTTCTGCACAATCTGATCCTCTATGGCTTGCTCTCCGTCGTCTTTTTTGGCAATTACTTTCATGGATACAGTCGCTCCGGCCTGGCCGCCATTCCGCTGGCCTTCTGCATGGTTGTCTACACCTATGCCTTTCTGGTGCTCTGCCTGCTGCTGGTGTTCTTCGTTTGCCTCAAGCAGATCATGGCTGCCGGCCTGGTCCACTACAATCACTTGCTTTACCAGGGAGAGCTGGTAAACGGTCTCCGGGGCAGACAACAGATTCTGGCCGTGTGCGGGGGCGAGTTAAGTGACTGTTTCGGCCAGCTAATGCTGCCAATTGTGGCCCTGGTGCTCCTAATGGCGCCATCGGGGCCATTTTACATGATCAGCACGGTGATGGAGGGAAAGTTTCGTCCGGAAGATTATCTGAGCATGCTCCTGACCTCCGGCACTTGGGATACGCCCTGGATGATTATGTTGGTGCTCATGCTAAGCTCAAATGGCATAACGGTGGAAGTGAGTGGGAATGTCGGGGTTGATTTAAGTTGGTTAAGTTGGTTTAAGCACAACCACT
>JAEIIG010021192.1:0-17028 GCA_018904695.1 Drosophila parvula
TCCTTCTAGTTACTGTAAGAAATACAAGCCAGTCAATTCATACATTTCACAGTTTTCAATTAATTAATATTTAATATCTCATAAATCATATCACAATTAAGCTAAAAATTACCTCTTTCTGTAATAGATTTTTCGTTTGACTCCATAGCTCTTAACTATAATTAATATTAGCCACATTCATTAGTGGCAATAACTATTGTTTTGGTAGTTCAGTTAGCTAAGATTGTTTAACAACGTATTAACTGATTTTAAAAGTCTGGCACTAAAAGTGTAACCACATCCGCGACAGTATTTCAATTTAAATTTAAATTTAATTGCAGGCCGCGCAAAATGCAATGAACATTTTTTTAATTAATAAAAAATGCAGACTTGTGTTTTATATTCATATGTTAGCAATGTATATAAGCTGATTTTGATACGTTTTCTTTTGTATCAAAGTTGGTAGCACTTGAGAGGAGAAATATTTATGTTCGGTCATTTTATTATAATTTTTGATATCTTTCTTTAAGTTGAATAATGCTACAAAAGATCTCTATATGTATATATATTTATCTAAAACTGAAATAACATATATATGTTGTATTTAAGTAAAGAGAAATATTATGATAGCCCCGTTTAATTCTTTAAGAATTTCTTTTTTGTTTTTATCTTCCCATTACATTTTACTCTGCATAACTACAAGAATTTCCATTTTAAATTTAAAGAAACTAGTACATTTTCCAAACACTCCTAGACCTTGGCTTTCTCATCTGAATCGATTTAGCTTAATTTAGCGGATTCCGATATATTTTCCAAACTAAATAATGTCGCGCCTTGTCAACTCCTTCGCTTGCTCCGCTGAGCATAACAACAACTTTCCAATTGCCAGCGCTTTTTTTTCACTTTTTTTCTTTTTAGTTTGTTTGGTTTGTTGGTCAGCGCTCCATAATTTCCTCAGCCGCCGCCGTTCGGTCCGTCTATTGTCACTGCCAACTTAAGGCGGCTGCGCACATGCCAACTACATATGTGCCACGCCCCCGAAAAAGCAAAGGCGGCTACTATATAGCGACGGCTGAGCACGTTCAAGCAACAACAACAGTTCTGCCTCGTTTTGAAACTGGCAGCATAGGTAAAAGTTGTTTTCGATACGGTTTAATTTCGTTAGCTAGCTCTTTTGGCCGAAATTAGCGCGAAACCGATTTACAACACACACGAACACACACTTAGCACTGTTCAAATCAATGTTAACCAAATTAGGCGAATTAAGCACTCGATTTAATTTAATTTTGTAATACAGCCCTATGGTTCGATATATTTTATATTGCCTTGGCTTGAGTGGCTCCGGAGCATCTAGAGCCTAGACAACCTGCATTGCCAAAGCGAAACGTTAGCGGGAGACTTACTACAAGCTGCGACGACGATCGCGAAGACCTGGCCAGGTGCGAAACTTAACTTGCTGCTCGGGCGCGCGGCCAACGACTGAATTCCGAATCGCGGTAAGCCGAAGAAACTCAAGAAATAAGTGTGGCGAGCGAGCCGCTCTCTTTGCTCTCTTTCCGCTTTTGGCCCAGCTGAAAAATGTAAAATATATTAATTATTTGTTTGTATTTTTATGGTTATATGTATTTAGACCTCATAGGGGACCTCATTATAAATTTAAATAAGTTCTAGAATATTTAAATAAAATATTTTTTTTAATCTTCTTTTAATTATATTTATTACATTTTTTATTTAATTTATTATGGAGTATATTTTGATCTTAAATAACATCCATAAGTCTCTAGGTTTTTCTGTATCTGCAGCATGCTTGGCTAAACGAATGCAATTAAACCATAACAAATGGTTTTAGATATTCAGATAGAACAAGCAAAAATAAAATCATTCACAGCTGCGTTCCTCAAGTGAAATGTATATCTTGCAATATCTTCTTATAAGTGTGTACCTCATCTGCGGTCATGTATTTGCAATATCACCTGTTGAAAAATCCTACGCCGCCTCCACTGCACAACTGTTGGAACTTTTGGAAGTTGAGGATAAGCTGGTCGAGAACCTAAATGGTTACGTGGAAAAGCTGAAAAAAAAACTACTCTTGGTAGAAAAGTAAGCGCCAAGAGAGCTCTTCTTCTCTATCCCTGAATATTAACGAATTCTCGTAGTTCTCTGGAAACTATGAAGGCGGCAAACAACCTAATGAACGAGGACTATGAGGAATACTTGGGGAATCCTATACACAGCTTTAGTCTGATGCTACGCCTTCATAGGGATTGGAGCAAATGGGTTAATTACACATCTTATCCCAATAAAGATGAATTAGGTAACCAAACAATATAGGTAGATGTAGTGGTACTAGAGTAAAAGACAATGAAACGAAACTTTAAGCTCTCAAATTTAGAATGTTCAAAGTCTCACTTAGGCCGTTGCCCGAAAGGTTTATTACCTGCCTATTTTTATGCTGAATTAACACTTAATGGGAAATTATTTAGTAGCTTTGTCTTAATTACATGTACCTAACGCTATTATAGTTTTAAAAACTCTTTTATTTTATTATTTTTCGTTTTACACTTACACATTAGTGCACATTGAGAAGGCCCATCAAATGCGAAAAAAACTGCCTACCGCTCGAGATTTGGAGCAGGCCTGTCATGGCATCGATGACTTGGTGGACTTCTATGATCTCAACCCAGCAGATCTAGCAGCTGGTACTTTGCTCAAAAACGCTCAGCCGGAGTAAGTTAAACCCACAATCTTAATTAAAGAATGAAAGTAAAATACAAATAAACTGCCAGAACAGCGCTTGGCGCTCAGGATTGCTATGCCTTGGCTAAGTTCTGCGTTGGCGACCACAAGGACGATCGGGCTGTAGACTGGTTCATTGCATCTTTGGCCAAAATAGCCACCAAGGAAGAGGATAAATTGGCTGAGCAACTGTATGACTTTAGCAGGTTCAGTGTGCAAAGATCGTGGGGAGCTCTCTTGATCAAGAATAAGAGGACAGCCGATGGCTTTAATCTGATCCGACAACAACCAAAGGGTTCTCCACAGACCTTCCTCGGCTACTACTTTCACCGAATGATTGCCGCCAAGCAGATCTGCAGCGCTGTGTACCAAAGGCCCAGCCACCTGCACTGCCACTACAACACCACGGCCACGCCCTTCCTCCGGATTGCCCCCCTCAAGGTGGAGGTGCTAAGCCTCGATCCGTATTTGGTGGTGTACCATGATGTGGTTTACGAGAGCGAGATCAATTGGCTGCTGAACGTCAGCGAGTTCAGCTCCTCGCTCGTGAGCTACGGTCTCAAGTCATCGGTCAGATCCTCCAAGGACGCAGAAACCATCAGTTTGAAAGGGAAGGTATTGGACGCGATCACGACCCGAGCCACCGACATGACTGGCCTTAGTATGGACAACAGCGATAATCTCGCGCTGATCAACTACGGATTAGGCGGTCACTACGATATACACTTCGACTTTTTCAACTATACGCATGAGGTTAGTGGTAAGATTCGGGATGATTCGAAACCAGCCATCCCTTTTCTTTGATTTTTGTATTTGCAGTTCCGACTGATCAGAGGCGATCGCATAGCCACCATTTTGTTTTACGTAAGATTGGGGATCGATAGT
This sequence comes from Drosophila parvula, assembly GCA_018904695.1. Classification (NCBI taxonomy): domain Eukaryota; kingdom Metazoa; phylum Arthropoda; class Insecta; order Diptera; family Drosophilidae; genus Drosophila; species Drosophila parvula. The sequence continues at coordinate 3,601 of JAEIIG010021192.1, forward strand.
TCGGGGTTGACAGTTTTTTGGCAGTTTGACAGTTTTATTTCCGCAATGCCTTCTAGCTTGGCGACGTTGAGCTTGGAGGCGACACCGTTTTTCCCTACATGAATGTGAAAGTGTCGCCAAAGAAGGGTTCGGCCGTGATGTGGTACAATCTTCACAATTCCGGAGATGTGAATATGAGGACCGCTCACTCAGCCTGCCCAGTGATTGTTGGTTCCAAATATGGTGAGCTTAAGGACGATTTGATTTGGTTGGAGATCTTTATGTATTCTTGCAGTGCTCACCAAATGGATCAACGAAATGCCACAAGCATTTGCAACTCCCTGCATGAAGGACGCCAACAGGCATTCGGATAAGGACACTGAAGAGTCGGTATTCGGACTTAATTGATGAAAGCCTGCCTTTTCTGAAGTACAATTCTCCTAATTAACCGTTTTTGTTGGCCCAAAAAACACTTTGTGCTTATTCAATGTTTAAATCTCTCTATATCTTCTAAATAACACTTTTATCGTTACACTAACGACTTGTAGAGACCGATTCGGTCGAGCGCCTGCACACCGAGTCAGTCTATACTGTCTTTCCTTATTTCCGAGCTCTGCTCTTCAGTTTTTTGGAACGTAATGAGGTCAGAATAGTGACATCTATTCCAATAAACTATACACTTCAGTTACACAATTCTCTCGATAATTGTATGGCCCAAAGCTATCACAAAGCTATACAAGTTTATAGAAATAAAGCGGATTCATATTTAATATCACGCAAACTGTTAGCTTAAAGCCATTTATCTCCCTATTAGCTATTAGTCTCCACCGATGTCGCCCGGGTCAGGCGGTACTTCTGCACGGCGTAGTGCGCCCCCTCCTCTGAGGTCAGCTGTCCAACGTACTCCTCCTTTATGAACCTATTGTTCACAGCATTTAGGACGTCCTTGAGGAAGCCAAAGTGCACGATGGCATTGGGCACAAAGTTCAGCTCGAGGAGCGTCTCACTGGATGGCAGTACTTTCTTCGGTGGGATGGTAAAGAGGTGAAACTGCTCACCGGGCTGGGCCAGGAATTGGCGCACAAATTCCTCCACCTTGACCAGCGGCTCGTGCGGCTTGAATATGCCCTGGAGGACGAAACGATCAGGGAACTGGATGCGCAGCACGCAGTCCTTGTACTGGTTTAGCTTCGCTAGCATGGTCTTCTGGCGCTCCAGCTCCCTTAGCTTGGCCGTCAGTAAAGGAGCGTCGTCGTCCCCACTAGAAGTGCGCTTCAGGTCGCGCAGCACCATCTTAAGGTCGTTCACGGTGAGGTCGAAGAACGAGTCCGGCAGGTCGTCGACTTGTTTCATGGACTCGTCCAGAGAGAACAGCACCGCATGGCGCGGACCAATCACATTGACCACCGGCGGTGCCCGACCAGGATTCTCCACCCCCTCGTTGCTCTGCTGCTGTGCTTTCTGCCGCTCTCGGTGGGCAAGAGAGTAGCCAGAACCACTGCCCCAGTCGAATTTGGGAGCAGCCTCTGGCAGCGGCTCGACCTTTTCGGAAGGTTTGGAATTGTCGTTTTCGGTGATGGCATTTTCGTCTGGTGCAGTGCGTTTCAGGTTCTTTATCATGTTGCTGGTGATGGCGAAGCCACCACTTCCTCCTCCCCTGCCACCAGCCGCCATAGCTGAGCGCGAAGTGCTCGGCTGCTCATCGTCATCCGCCCTAGCCACGATCTTCACCTCCGGCGGCTTGTATACGTTAGCCTGAGTCTTCAGCTCCTCCGGCTTTTTGTCAATCAGACGCATCATGGCGCGCCCCTCTAGGATGCCCAAGGACTTCAGCGTGGTCTGTCCCATCTGCTTCTGGCCGACGACCTCACTGCGCATGTAGATAATAATAGGACTCTCATAGCCCCTTATCTGGGTCTCGCACAGCTTCTGGACCACCTGCCATAAGGTGTCGTTGGGCGAGAAGTCGCCCTGCTCCCGGGATCCATCGCTCAGCTGGACACAGACAACGACGCTGCTCAGCACGCGCCGCTTCTCAGTGGGCTCCATCTCCAGGACACAGTTGTTTGGCAGGCCACTGAAGCGGAACTGCTGCGTCAGGCTGACCACCTTGTTGTGGAACTTCAGACAGTGCTCCTCGCTGTCGTAGCCGTGCTTGGCGCATGCCGTCTCCAGGATCTCCAGCAGAGTCATGTTCGCCGTAACGCTCACATTCTGCCGCCGGGCATTGGGCAGCATGACTGTGACGCGCTTCTCCATCCTGCAACGATTTGTATTCTCGTTATCCAAAGCTGGGACAACTGGCGTAGCCAACAACTCACCTTTAGTGACGTTTAAGGAAATGCTTTTTTAGATCAGGAACAATGCCGGCCGGGGTTTGATTCTAATTGGATTGTCGGAGTTCTTGTTGTTGTTTATACTGCTCCGATTATTTGTTTACATCGATTACGCGACGTGACTTGCGTTTTGACCTTCTTTTATCGATATGCAAATGGAGATGGGCGCGTGATAGGCTTAATAGTGATGGTAATATTCTCTGGCAACGCCAAATGTCTCCAGGCTATTCCGAAGGCTTCCATGGAATTCTCCCCTTAAATCATCACCGCGGTGTAAGGAGCGCAGAGCGCGGAAAATACGTAAAAAGATTTCCTTGAAAAATATGCCATTGCCAAAAGTCTCAGAGAGGTCTTGAGACGATTTTATAAAAAAGTTTTATTTTTGAGTATCCTAGTTAACTTATAAAGCTTCTTTGGCCATTGCCTGTTGCTTTTTAATGCCATCCCTCAATTTATGGGCATTTTCTTCTAGTTTGGCACGGCACTCTTGAAGTTGAATCCTGTGGTTTTCCAGATCTTCCTCAGATGCAGCCAGTTTCTTAACTTTTCGTTCATATTCGTCGAAAACCTTCCACCATGTCGGAAGAGTAAGAGTTTCTGAAGATTCCGTCAGAAGGGCCTGCTCCAAATCGGAATTGTCAGTGACGCCGGAAATGGTTGGTTGACTGATTTCAAAGGTTTCTATATCCTTTAACATCTCTGCCACACTGGGCGCCGTTGGAGGTGGTTCAGTTTTGGGCTTGGACTTCCTGAACATTGTCCTAGAAAATTTGTAACGTCACCAATTGCTTTAGTCTGTACTTCGAATAACTTTACCCGCAATTTGGAGGACCCTAGAATACTAGAGGAAACGTAGAGGTCTGGAATATTTATATTCTTTAGAAGTCTTTTTAATGAGCCTTAATTTGGAAATTTTTGTTGATGTTTACGCAAAACCAAAACACAATTTTTAGAGTGACCAATACTGGAAAGATAAAAGATACCAAGCATTGCTGGAAAGCTATCGCTATTTTCTTGACACCGCTCCGCCATCTATTTATTACCTATAATTTTCATTTTAATTATTTAATATATTTATCATTATAAAAAACAATTAAAACGTGTAACTATCACAACATTTAAATGAAAATTACTCTTTTTTTTAGATCCACAAATTTTTGTTAACTGCAAGGTTTTTTCCTTGCAGAAATGATTTTTATAAATTTTTCAGCCGGCAAATGTGATTAAACAAATTTCAATGCCCTTTGTCACTAGCGCTTACCCGAGTTAGGGGTTGTGATTAGCAGAAAATGACGAGGGCGCGTGAAAACGTGTAAAACCGAATAGTATGGCAACGACAAATGTCCCGAGGGTCGTTTATATATTTTAATGTGACCAGTTACCGCGCAGAAGAATATACGCCCCATTTCCGGCGATTTTAGCGAGTTTTGCCATTTAAAACAGAAAATCTAGTGGGCACACTGCTATCTTATTGGTATAAAAAAATAGGGAAAAAGTGCAAGAAAATAGTTACATTTTAAAAGGTAAGTAGATTACTAAGAAGAAAGAAAAGCATTTTTATTAATAACGCAACAAAGGTAACGTGTTACCTGTCTTCTAGCCGCGCACGCTTCTCTGCAAAACTTACCGTCACCCGACTCTCCAACACCATGCCGCGCTACAGGGAGTGGGACCTGGCTTGCAAGGTCTATGTGGGCAACCTAGGCTCCTCGGCGTCCAAATACGAGATTGAGGGCGCCTTCGCCAAATACGGACCACTGCGAAACGTGTGGGTTGCGCGCAATCCGCCCGGCTTTGCATTCGTGGAGTTCGAGGATCGACGGGACGCCGAAGATGCGACCCGGGCGCTGGATGGAACCCGCTGCTGCGGCAGTAGGATTCGCGTGGAGATGTCTTCGGGGCGATCGCGCGACCGCCGACGAGGCGAAGGTGGCAGCAGTGGCGGTGGTGGTGGCGGACGCTCAGGATCCGGGCGCTACAGGTAATTTCTCGAAAACCTATCCACATCCACGACTGCCGTTGCGCAACTCCTGACTCCAAAGTTGTAATCGGAGAAACTGCAGGCTTGGGATTTCCATCGTATACAATTTGTTGATGCCCAACGCTTTCGTTTCATATAATTTTTCCGCCCTTTTTTCTTTGTTATCTGTTGTCATGAGGTTGGTATTGTCCTGAATAGGACAGGCTATGGTGAGAACACACCGCACATTGTGAGAACACACTCTGGCGGCACATGTTTACCAATGCTTGTCTTGTCCAGCGCAATATACTGACCTTTAGACTACAGCTACCCCGTCATTTGTTTAATTGAACATTTCAAATATCCAATTGATGCGATCCCGACCCTCCCCCGGACAAACTGTATACATATATTATCTCTACATGCGTTTTGAAGCATTTGGCGGTTGTTAAACTCGAGTTATCGACACTTTTTCAGGATAACTCCTTCGGCTAGAACTACTTCCACTACTGCTACTTCTTCCTTCTACAACATCAGCAATCTACAACAGCAACCATCTTCACAGCCCACAACCAGCCACCTTCTTCGACTCTCAACTCTAAGTTAACCATGTTCAGCGGCACAGCCCCACAGAGTTTAGGAAACCAAAAATGATTACCATCATAGAAGAAGCATTGCAGTCGCCGATAGAGTTCTACTAATGAAGTTATCCTGCGCATCCTCCGTGACATAATGGCATAAACTGATTCCCTGAAGTAGCTTATTATGATTTTACAAGGAATGCTTTCATCTTTTTCGACAGCAGTTTAGTATAGGGATTGTAGAGTTGTCCGTCTATTAAGTCATTAAATCCTGTTAAACTATACCAGCACAGCAGAAAACTATGGCCTTAAACAGGAGTAATCAATGGGTGTCTAGACTTCATTTAATAGTTTTAATCTATTAACAGGTAATATATTTCATTAAAGCCTCACACAAAGAGCTAGCATAGGAAAGTTGTTCACACAAGAATGTGGCGATTTTTGAGATCATTATCCTGTTGTGGACGCTCCAGGAGTGGCCACAGTTCTTCGTTTACTTTGTTTTTGTATTTGATTTGCAAGTAACCTACTTTACCCCTTTTTTACTCAACTATTAATTTCAGATCCCGCTCGCCACGTCGCTCCCGTTCGCCCCGCAGCCGTAGCTTCTCGCGCGACCGTCGAAGTCGTTCGGACTCCCGTGACCGCCATTAAATATATATAAAGAAATACAGAACTAATTCCCAAAAGGATACCACATAAGCCGTTTCGCAAATGAAACCAACTACTGCTGGGGCCATGAATTTCCATCATCAGCATCGATTGCGATGTAAGTAACTTGACATCAGCTGACAATATAGAACCGCTTCGATGCACGCTTAAAATTCCCTATTATTTTTTGTATACTACGCAATAAAGACGCACAAACACAGCGGAGAAGGGTGCTAGGTATGAAAGAGGGGATGGACTCGGTTTCCGGCAAAATGGGGGAAGTGCTGCGAGGCACAGTTTATTTGTTGTGAGAATTGACGTGCTACTGTACAACTTTTCTTAGAATATGTTCGAATAATTTAAACAGGCGCACAGTTGTGAAAATATTAGGTATACTAACAAAGGTACACAATTTAAACTTAGGAGAGAAGACGCAGCAACACAAGTTCGTTGTAGTTGCACATTTTCGCACTGGAATACACCTTACGTCTAGTCATTGTTTGCATCCTTTCCGGAGGAGGGCTCTCAGCCCTCAGTCCACGACGTTCTGGCCTGGCAGCAGATCGTTTGGAGTGATTATGGCGCGGCGAGTCTAGCGCATGCGGTATGTGTTTGACTCCTGGATCTCCGACAGCTCGCCCTTGAAGTTGATGTCGATGACGAAGTCCAGGTCGCGGTTGTTCCGCTCGTTTGGCTTCATTTGGAACGTTCCGGTGATCTCCTCGTTCTTCTTGGCCGTCATGTGGTCATCCAGGTAGAACACCGTCTGCTTCCAGTGCGTGTACGTGGAGTCAGGCGATGTGCTGAACCCGAGGCGCTTGTGGCACTTGGTAAACTCGATGTTGAAGTAGGTGACTAGCGCCTGCACGAAGTCGTTGCGCTTGATGATCAAACTGAACTTGGACGAGAAGTTGAGATCCGCCTTCTGCACAGTGTACAGGTCCACCTCCTTGACCATGCAGGACGTTGACACCACTTGTTTGGGGTCCACCACATCGACCAGAGGCTCGGTCACGGCCACCTTACGGATGCAGCTCATGTCGAAGCCGTACACATCGTCCCACCAGTTGATCTTCTCGTCCTTGTACTGCCGATCCTCGATAGCGGTGATGTATAGTGTGCCCCGATCTGGGAACATCATTCCATTGGGCTTTAGCCACTTGTCACGCGCGTATAGCACTGTGTCCAGCATGGACTCGTAGAAGAGGCAGTACCTGAAGGATTCAACAAGGCCATTAGATTGTCGATTCCGACCAGTGGAGCACTCAAAACCTACCCCATCCACTCGGATATGATAATGTCCACACCCTCAATACCATTTGGTAGTTCTATCTCCTCGATCTTGCCCTTGACCACCTTGATCACGTCCTGCAAGTTATTGTCGATGACCACTTGGCGGGCGAACTCAATGATGTTGGAACAGTCGACGGCGATCACCTGGGCGGCGCCGGCTTTGGCGGCGAACATGGACAGAATGCCGGTGCCGCAGCCCACGTCCAGAACGGTCTGCAACGAGAAAGTCCACCGCTCAATCAAGGCAACTTAAACGGACATTAGCGACGATGAGCTCACCTTGCCCTGGAACAGATGCTTGTTGTGGTACATGGCGTTGCGGTATGTGACGGTCCGCACCTCGTCCTTCAGCATCTCCTCGTGGATGCCGAAGTGGGCATACGAGTCGAAGTAGTAGTCGCGGGACGTCATCTCGTCGGCGTTGGCATTAGGGTTCGCATTAGCGCCGGCGGACGCCTCCTCGCCGGTTCCGGGACCGGTGCTGGCGGGCAGCTTCTTCAGCACATTGTTTGAGTTCGCGTTTGAATTGGGCGTGAGGCCGGTCGCCGTTTCCACGGCTGCCTCCATCGGGATGTCTGTGCTGGCCTGTGTGGAGTGCTCAGTCAGCTAGTCGGCCCTCAAACCCGGGGAAAACGTGCGTTGAACTTACCATTTCTGATTTTTCCGGCGTCTCTTTGGTTTTTCACGTCGAAAAGGTAGCGACTAAAAAATGGAATATTCCTATAGCACGCTAGTTCAAACAGTGGCTTTTCAACACTGGCTTTTGCAGTGTTGCGACCGGGGGCGATTTATTTTGCGCAAATGCCAAAATTTCAAACGGATATATTCGCAGGATTTTTTCTGAAATAATTCCGAATTTTGCAGCATATTATTCCATTTTCAGTGAGGTTCACATAGCAACAAAAATTTATATTCAATATTTTCCCTTTCAGTGACAGATTGGGTACTTTAAGAATATTTGTATTGGTATTTTATTTTGGCGCCCTGCAGCCTGTCATATCACATTAAGGAACAATTGTTAGCGGTAATTTATTAAATATATATACTCGATATATTTATTTTATTATTATTTATTAGCGGTGATTTTATTTAAAATTGATTAGTTATATTTTATTTGAAATTAAATCCCTTTATACTCACGTGTTCTGTTATGTTATCTTATTTCTTCAACCGGCTGGCCTCCGTTAATCACCGTGACGCAGTGCTGATCGTCGTTATAGTGTTGTCGTTGTTGCTGGGCTACTTTCAAGAACTGATAAATATATCTATGTATAAATATATCTTGTATATTTCGAAATACTATTCCTTTCAACTCTTGCAATTTTAAAGATTCCTCCGACTTACAATGCCACCTTTTCTGGTATTAATTGGTATATTACTGCGATCAATAAACAGCCCCACTGCAAAAATTTTGGCGGCAAGAAAATTGCACACCGAAGCATCAAACATAAGGCAGCGACACAGAAAGTTGCATTTATCTTTTAAACTATCTTGATTGAACGCTAAGAACCGACTGAAATGGAGGGCTTCGACGATGCGGGTGTCTTCTTCTCGGACAATTTCGGCAACGACAATCAGCCGGACGCGCAGATCAACTTGCAGGCGGTAAAGAAGAAGTACAAGGAGTTTATCCGCACCTTCAACGAGGAGAACTTCTTCTATAAATACCGGTGAGTTATCGGCGCGTCTCTTACCGCCCGAGTCGTCCTATAAAGAAAGACCGTTATATTGCAGCGACACTCTGAAGAGGAACTACCTAAATGGGCGCTACTTTCTGGAGATCGAGATGGAGGACCTGGTGGGCTTCGACGAGACTCTGGCGGACAAGCTGAACAAGCAGCCGACAGAGCACTTGCAGATCTTCGAGGAGGCTGCCAGGGAGGTGGCCGACGAAATAACAGCACCGCGGCCTGAGCACGAGGAGCAGATGCACGACATCCAGATCCTACTCAGCTCTAATGCGAATCCTACGAATATTCGCGAGCTAAAGTCCGACTGTGTTTCCAAGCTGGTCAAGATAGCAGGCATTATCACGGCCGCTTCAGGGATCAGTGCCAAGGCCACACGCATGTCTATTATGTGCCAGTCGTGCAGCACGGTCATTCCTAATCTGAAGGTGAACCCGGGCCTGGAGGGCTATGCCCTGCCCCGCAAATGCACCACGGAGCAGGCAGGCAGGCCCAGGTGCCCGCTAGACCCCTTCTTCATCATGCCGGACAAGTGCAAGTGCGTCGATTTCCAGACTCTGAAGCTACAGGAGCTGCCCGACTACGTGCCGCAGGGCGAGATTCCCCGTCATCTGCAGCTCTTCTGCGATCGCTCGCTCTGCGAACGCGTCGTGCCCGGCAACCGGGTGCTCATTCAGGGCATCTATTCTATCCGCAAGGTAGGCAAGCCTTCGCGCCAGGATGGTCGCGAAAAGGCCGTCGTGGGTGTGCGGGCTCCCTACATGAGGGTAGTGGGCATCTCCGTAGACTCTGAGGGCGCCGGCGCCATTTCCCGCTACAGCAACATCACCAGCGACGAAGAGGAGCACTTCCGCCGCCTGGCCGCCTCCAATGACATCTACGAACGTCTCTCGCAGTCATTGGCGCCCAGCATCTTCGGCTCGCGGGACATCAAGAAGGCCATTACATGCATGCTCTTCGGAGGCTCCCGGAAGCGCCTTCCCGACGGCCTGTGCCGCCGCGGCGACATCAATGTACTGCTGCTGGGCGATCCCGGCACGGCCAAGTCACAGCTGCTCAAGTTCGTGGAGAAGGTGGCGCCCATTGCCGTGTACACCTCGGGCAAGGGATCCAGTGCCGCCGGTCTGACGGCTTCCGTCATGAAGGATCCTCAAACGCGCAACTTCGTGATGGAGGGCGGCGCCATGGTGCTGGCCGACGGCGGCGTCGTCTGCATCGACGAATTCGACAAGATGCGTGAGGACGACCGCGTGGCCATCCACGAGGCCATGGAACAGCAGACTATATCGATTGCCAAGGCCGGCATCACGACCACCTTGAACTCGCGCTGCTCGGTCCTAGCGGCAGCCAACTCTATCTTCGGCCGATGGGACGACACCAAGGGCGAGGATAACATTGACTTCATGCCAACGATCCTGTCCCGCTTCGACATGATCTTTATTGTCAAGGACGTGCACGATGAGAGGCGGGATATCGTTCTGGCCAAGCACATCATCAACGTGCATCTCAGCTCAAACAAGTCGGCGCCCGCGGAGCTGGCCGAGGGGGAGATCTCGCTGTCGACGTTCAAGAAATACATCCACTACTGCCGCACCCACTGCGGTCCGCGGCTGGGCGAGGCGGCCGGCGAGAAGCTCAAGAGCCGCTATGTCCTCATGCGCAGCGGTGCCGGCCAGCAGGAGAAGAATGCCGACAAGCGCCTGAGCATTCCGATCACCGTGCGCCAGCTGGAGGCTGTTATTCGCATCTCGGAGTCGCTGGCCAAGATACGCCTGCAGCCCTTTGCCACGGATGAGCACGTGAACGAGGCTCTTCGTCTCTTTCAGGTGTCGACCTTGGACGCTGCCATGACCGGCAGCCTGGCTGGCGCCGAGGGATTTACCACGGAGGAGGACCAGGAGACGTTGAACCGCATTGAAAAGCAGTTGAAGCGTCGCTTCGCTATTGGCTCCCAGGTCTCCGAGCAGAATATTTTGCAGGTAATTACTAGTTTATTTGTTTTAGGGCGATTTCTTATGCATTTCCACTTTCAGGACTTTTTGCGACAGAAGTACGAGGAGCGTACAGTGATGAAGGTGATCCATACCATGATTCGACGCGGAGAACTGCAGCACCGGATGCAACGCAAGATGCTTTATCGCATCTGCTAGACACTGTATTTCACATCATTATTTACCCATCATTAAATGTTCCATCAATCTTTTACCACTTTTCTTCGTTTTGTCATTATTAGCTTAAGAAAAAAATACATTCTTTATAGTTATGAGACCAATAAATTGAAAACTAAGATGCGGTGTTTTTGTATTTGTAAAGTTCGATACCGAAGGCCAGAAAACCCCTAGGAGTAACTAAATCTAGATTACACTTTTAGCTTTGAAAGTACTGTTTTGTACAAATTGTTATTGAAAGAGTGTAACAAGAGAAAGAGAAACAAGGGTTGCTGCTGTGCTGCAAGTGGTCCATAGGCATCCAACTGCAGTTAACTATAGCTGGGATGCTCCAGGAATCACTATGGAGCCCTATTGCATATCCGGGGGCAATATTTAGACTGTCTCTATTCTGAGCAATGATAACATTACTTTAGAATAATATAGAAATGCATGGCTTGCACTAGTACCTCTACTTATCCGCTGTGTTGTCCTGGGAATCTGCTACGTGTGGATCACAAAGGTTCACATACGTGTAGCGTATTTTAAGTTTATCGTTTATTTTTAGAAGAGATTTCTACAACCAAATAATTCAACTAGAACGCTTGAAAAAGAAACATAACCTTTTTAACGGTGCTGCTTAATTTCCAAACGATCGACTTTCCCGATTTCGGTTTCCAGTTCGGTGCTCTCTAATGGGTGTGGGAATAGAGCTTGGTTAGACCAGAGGCAGCGTTTCTCGATGAGGACATTCAATTTAGTTAGCATGGGGGTTAATGATCGGTCCGACCTAGCCCTACTTGGCGGCGGCAACGGCCTTGCCCGCCTTGCCGCCCAGTACCTTGAGCGCTGCTTCCACGAGATCCTGGACGCGGGGCAGGGCGTGAGCCTCCAGAGTCTTAGCATAGGGCATAGGTACATCGACGCCGGCGCAGCGCCAGACGGGGGCGTCCAGCTCGAAGAAGGTCTGGTCTTCCATGATACGGGCACAGATCTCGGCACCAACGCCTGCAAATGGGATATGATTAGTCATTGGGCTAAGTAGTTCATTACCTTCTCTTGATAGCTTACCATGCTGTGGCCAGCCATTCTCCACGGTGATCAGGTGGTGGGTTTTCCGGACAGAAGCGAAGATGGTCGCTGCGTCCAGAGGACGAATGGAGCGCAGGTTGATGACCTCAGCCTCGATGCCTGGAACAGAAGGGGGAAAAAGTAAAAGCGTTTGCCAATAATTTCTACAATTCGACAAGTCTTACCCTTCTTGGCCAGCTCGGCGGCGGCCAGCAGCGAGGTCTCCACGGCCTTGGAATGCGCCACAATGGTAATGTCCTTGCCCGGCCGCATTATCTTTGCCTTGCCAATGGGCACCAGGAAATCCTTGTCGGTCACATTGTCGCTGATGGGGAACGCCGTGCCGTACATCAGCTCGTTCTCCAGCACCACAACGGGATCGGGGTCACGGATGGCGGCCTTTAGCAGGCCACGAGCATCCTCCGAGTCGTAGGGCGAGACGACCTTCAGGCCGGGGCAGTGGGCGTACCAAGCGGCGAAGCACTGCGAGTGCTGGGCGGCCACTCCCTGGGCGGCGCCATTGGGGCCACGGAACACAATCGGAACGTTGACTGCGCCGGCGGACATGTAAAAGGTCTTGGCGGCCGAGTTGATGATCTAATAAAAGGATAGTAATTGGGAGATATAATCGTTCTCGGATGGATTATGCATGGCCAAATGGCGTTCCCCCTCAGTGCTGCCAATACACCAATTCAAGTTAATACAAGTCGCATTTTATTCCTTCTCCTTCGCTGCATCACTTAATGCCTAGTTTCTGCTTAATGATAAATGCGGGCAGGCGGCGGCCCTTCCAGAAGCGCGGCAGCGGCGTCTCGTTGGCCTGCCGCAGTATCTCGGCCACGTGCTGCTCCGCACTGAAAGCCTCGGCCTGCTTGATCTGGTTCATTAGCTTGGCCTGGAACGCCTTCTCTTTGCGCATCTCCCGACGCTGGCGCACCTTGGCCCACTCGAACTTCATCTTGCGGCGCAGCTTCTTCAGCTTGTGCTTCTTCATCTTCCGGCGGCGGATGACGATGAGGCGTTCTGCCTCCATTTTGTCCGGTTTGCTCCTGTCCTTCGGCGGGGAAATCACCTCGCCTCCGCCCACTCGATCTCTGTTTAGAATGTCATTGATCTCGGCTATCCAGGCGGAGCGCGGACTCTCGATAATTCGGCTGAGAGGCAGCTGGCGATCCCCGATCGGCGGCCTAACGCAACCGAGTATCTTTGCCTGCACGTAATCGGATAATATGGGTGGGGGATTGTGGATTAGTAAGTTCCGGTCTTGGACTGGAGGAGCAGGAGTGCTGCGCCACCCATATTATCCCATTAAGCGCCGCGGCCCGATCTTGCACTTGAATTGGTCTATTAGCTAGCTAAGTGGAGTTTTGGGGCGTTTGGATTGAATTTTTGTGTTCTTTTCTTGTTCTTTTTGGCAATGAGATAATATGAGTAGTTAGGCTACTGCTGGAGGTGGTAATGTGGTTCTAGGGCAGGAGGAGGCTGCAACTCACGTGGTCGATGGCCTGCATGGCAAAGTTGAAAGTCATGAACTCGCAGACGGGACGCAGACCGGCCATGGCGGCTCCGGTGGCGATTCCGGCGAAGCCCATCTCTGTGATTGGCGTGTCGATGATGCGCTTATCACCATACTTCTTCCACAGTCCGCGGGAGACCTGCAGGAAGAGAAAATAACTGGGTAAGTAATATCAGCAGATGAATGAAATACCAAGGCGGATAAGT
>JAEIIG010021203.1:0-24670 GCA_018904695.1 Drosophila parvula
TTTATAATTTTTGGCATGTTCGCCATAGTTCCAGCCCCCGTTAGCCACCTGTTTTCACCTGAGTGAGTGAGGGAGTCACCATCGTTTTAACGCCACGCGTAACTCCCAATCAGTCAAAAGGAAAACAAGGATAAGGGAAAAGAGAACCTGATCCACAGAAGTGAGCCGGCGATCCTATAGGAATGGGCGTGATCCTCTTGCGTTTTGCACAAAATACAAAATTATGGGTTTGCTCCGTTGTCGAGGCCCTAAAATGTCTATCTTCTTGGGGGGTGTGTCTCAGGTGTTTAGTGACGCACACGGAACATGAACGTGCTTAGGCATTAGGGAGTCCGAGAACCGAGAACTGAACAAAAAAAAACGAACCCAACCAACCATATATATCCATCGAAAATGAGCTGCAGTTGCGGTTCTGGTGTTAATTTGCCAAAATTGTGGTTTCTTCTGTTTGTTTTTTTCCCTGGCTTTCTTCTCGGTTTCTTTTTTTCTAACCCGATCGCCTTCGTGTGTCATTGCGTGTCCTGGCAATTTTCATGTGTTGCAACTGTTTTGCCAGCTGCCTGAGTGCCCTGAAATGTTTGTTTGTTCAGTTTTTTCTCCTTTTTTTTTTTTACTCAGGTCCCCTTGCGTTTTTTTTCGCTGCATTTTTTGTGCAAATATTTGGTTTGAAAGGGAATTTCATGAATGACTTATGAGGAGAGGCCTTCAATCAGCTGTTTGATGACTGTTTGATGATTGTCCCTCGTCTCGAGTGTCTGCACAAACATCAATGATTATATATGACTTCATTGAGCACCTGTTATTATGATTATTATTATGATTATTGTTTTTTTTTTGCCACCTTCTTGCCGAAATTTAAAGAGAGAGAAATAAAGAAAGAGCTCCCTGCTTAACACCTTCCTGGCAGCCAAAAACTCTTCAGCTGCTGCTCACTTTTTTTTTCGCCACGTCATCGCAAATGAGTGCCTGTTTTTTTTTATATACATTTATTTATATTTTTGGTGTCCAGGCGAAAAACGCACTCAACTGTAAAAGCCTGAAACGAGGACGGACTCTTATTAATAGTTTGTTAAGCGCAGGTCGACACCCCCTCTCTAAGGGGTCAGTTTTTTGTGCCATCTAATGGGTTCTCGGGTTCTTTCCCTTTCTTTTTTTTTTTGGGTCAGTCCGTAGTCCCTCCTAATTTTGTTCAGGTGCAATTTGTGCGTGAAAAAAAACGAACTACGAAATTGAGAAATTGGACAGGGAAAACTACTACGGGAGAACAACAAAAAATGGTCAAATCATGTTGAGTTGTTGGAACTAATCCGTCAGCATGAAGAGGGGGATTATTTCTGTGTGTGTGTGTGCAGTCCAAGATACAGCTACAAATGCAGATACAGATACAGATACAGATAAAGATACTAAAAGGAAATAGCAGCTGCTCATTTGCATTTTGTGTTGGGCAGGAAATGTCCTGGGTCTGTGAAGGGAAACCAGAAAAATTATAACCAAAGGAAAGGGCTTGAAGAAATATTTATATAATATTTAAAATATATATAAAAGGTTTGTGGGCTTAGATTGAATAGTTTTTAAACTAGAGTGATCGTAAAATGATTTAGAACTTAGAATTTAGATAGCTTAAATGTTATATATTTGAACATTTAGTAAAGTAAAATATAAAGCTACCTATCCCAAGATTTTTAGTTGCCGCCATTCCCCCGATCAATCTGTTCTGCAGCTGTTCATTTGCATTTAAGGATCTGAAACTTAAGCAAACTCTTCATGTATTATATGTACCATTTTTATTGTACCTTCCAGACATCCGCTATTCCCGCTTTTGGCGCTGATCTTTGAGAAGTGCGAATTGGCCACATGTACGCCGAGGGAGCCCGGGGTGCAAGGTGGCGATGTCTGTTCGTCGGAATCGTTCAACGAGGATATTGCCATGTTCAGTAAACAGGTAAGAATAATGGCTTCAACTCCAGCTCCTCCTCCTTCCATCTGAAATCGGAGACGATTTTCGCCTCTCTCTATCTCGTTGGTATTGTGGGGGTAGGGTAGGGGTTATTATTGGGAACACATATGGCCCACATGTGGCCACTAAATAAATATAAATAAAAATAAAAACAACAAGAGGCCAAATCGCGGCACACGAACTTAACGAAGCAAGCCGCTAAATGATCGGATTACATTACCCCGAGAGGAAGGAGGGAGGATTGTCGTTGAGGATCGATTCCCTCGTCCGCTGCTTCTTCGCTCAATAAGCGGGGCCAGTCCTGCACTTAATTACAGTCTGTCCCGCTGACAACGAGGCAGCATCCCAGCCAGATCCGAATCCCCGAAGCCAGAGCCACATCCCGGCAGGCAGGAAGGCAGCGCAAGGCAACCAACATATGTCACAAATATGCCATGTGACTTGAGAATGGCGCTGCCCACACTTGACACTTCCACCGCCGCCCCCCCCCCCTTTATTTTTATTTGGAGTTCATAAAACCGAAGAGAAAGAAAAGGAAACAGGCCGGCAAACTTTGCCACACACTGACATTTAAATAATTTACGATGTTTTAACATACAAATTATAATGTTGCAAGTAGCTGCTTGGTGCTGGCTGCTCCCCAGTTCTTCCTTAGTCTGCTGCTATTTTTACGAGTCAGTTGAAGATCGCTGAGGATCCAAATGATGATGCCAAAAATGGCTCCATTTCGGTTTTTTAATATTTTTATATACAAGTATATTTGGCAAACAACAACTGCAGCCAGAGGAGACAGGCGACGATGAGACGATGATGATGACGCCCCCAGTTGAATATTATAAAAATGATGTTTTTATTTATGGTCCATTTGGAATTTTGACAGGCTCCTGCTATGGGCAATAAAACGAGCAACAACAACCGCAAAGAACAGCATAAAACAACACTCTCGGAAACAGCATCCCAGAGCCAGAGACACACCACACATTTATCAAGATGCTCCCGTCCGTCTCTCCGTTCTCGGTTGGGTGAGATTTTGATAGACTTTTGTCAGATTGTCAATGAAATGTCACATAAAGTTGACGCAACGCCTCTGAACAAATGGAGGTGGAGAGTTTCATCTTAACGAGTGCAGCAGCCGGGAGTTGCAGGTCTTTTTATTTAAATAAATTTTAAATGGTTTCCCAAATAGAGTCGTGGCCGTTTTTCTTTTATTTTCTGCTAAACCATTTTAACCTTTTATAAAAGGTTAATAATCTGGATTCTGTATCTTTCTTCTTGTACAAAAATCAGAGAGAGAGATCTTCCCTTCACTGATACCCATCTCTTGCCGCTGACATTTGTTGATCATTCACCGACCGAACCGCAACGTCAACAACTAAGTTGTCGCTTGCATTTTGGTTTTTGGTTTTTATTTCGGTTTTATTTATTTTTTTTTTTTTTTCCCTACACACTCTCGGTTCAGTTCAGTTTTGGTTCAGCTCAGTGTAGTTTTGGCTGAGTTTCGTTGGCTGTGTGTCGTGGTTGTTTTCGTCGTTGTCGTTGTCGGGCTGACAAAAATAACTCAAAAATGTCATTCGCCCATCGAATTTTAACAAACGAGCAGAGGAGCCAAGAGAGCGCGTCGTTTTCTTCGCCCCAGAAGAGGGGCTAAAAATATAAGGCTTTGCCACTTTTTTACTCATACACCGAACAAAAGAAATATCTAAACTTTAGATTCTAAAGATATTTTCGTTGTAAAAAAGATAGTTTGTTGCCTAGTTATAGTAAGATCGAAGCTGATATTGATTGGGAACTTTAGAGGGGCTTTAGGGCGACAAAAAAACTGAAACTTTATATAAGAACTATAAAGAATTATATACTGCTTGATTCCTATGATTCTCTTAATTTTATTGCATTATTTTGCATTCTAAATTCTTGAAAGATAATCCCTTAAAGCCGAATTTTCCTCGAGTGTATCTCCTGTTGGCGCAGTTGTTGCTGCTGATGTTGCGGCTGTGTTGCTGCTGCTGCTGCTGCTGATGATGCCGATGCATTTTATATAGATAGATTGCATAGATATATCTCTTCGTTGGCACTCTCCCGCTATGCTATATATATATTCACTTTAATTTGGACTAAGCAACTGCGTAAAATGCGCCACGCCAACGCCAGTCAGCGCAGGGTGATATTTTTCCTTATTTTTGTTCCCTATATAATTTTGTTTTTATTTTCTTTATTTCTCTCCCCCCTTCCGCGATATATATCTCCGCTGAAGATCCTCTTAGTTAGGCGACTTTTGGTGTTGGCGCTGCTAATGATGCAGCTAAGGAAACGCTTTATAATTTCTCTTTAAAAACCAACCAGCAACATGTGATGCAAATGATGAACAAAAAAATAAAGACCACAAAAAGTATGCGAGGAATATACAAAGATATATATATATGTATATACATATATAATACCCAGTAAAAGTTCGTTGTCTGATCATTTCTTTGTTGTTGAGTGAGGAGGATCCCCAAAATGAGACAAAGGAGCTCCACATTATATGTACATACATATGATTTCGTTTTAAGTAATTTTAAATGAATAACACGAGAGCTCGTTTCTTGACATTTTGGCTAATAGTTTGGACATGCGATGAGTTGATTTGTTGCATGTTGCAAAAGTTGAATGATTTCTGTGATGATTAATGAAGTGCCTTTCGCCGAGGTCTGGCCTTGACATTTGTCCTGTCACAACAATTTCCCAAAAAAACTGACCAGAACTCCGGATCGAAAGCAGGTAACATAATTCTAACCGAGACCGAACAGGTTAAGCCCTAATGCCAATCAATGTTATACGGGTATATATATATATTTATTTTTTCTTGGGTTTTCCCCATACAAAAGGCAATTTACCTTTTTCCACAGTCTCAGGCTCTCCCCTGCTTTTTTTTTTCTTCTTTCTGTTGTTTCGTAAATTGCATTTTCTGATGAAGGCGGAGGTTGGTTCATAATCAGGTATGAAAGGTTACGCTTCGGATTGGGATTCGAATGCGTATATTTTGTAGTTGTATTGTCAGCAGGAGCACACGGCCTCGGGGCTCATTGGAATGTTCACTTTGCCAAGGGATCCGAGGTATCCGAGGGATCTCCTCTCGCCGTAGGAGAGAAGGCCACAGAAGAAGAAAAGAAAAGGAACTTAATCTCTTTTGTGCAATATTCCTTCGGTTCGACTCTACTCTCCGGCCCGTTGTTTTGTTCTTTTAATGATAAAAAATACAGAAACCTTTACCTTTTTATTTGGAATTTGGTACCTTTTTAATCTCTCCGCGTTCCCTCTTTCTAGTTGTATTATCAGAGCATTGTTCTTTTAGTTTTGTACGATCTCTGGGCAACCCTTAGCGGGTTTTGAATTTCAGAACAAAAGATTCTGCGTTCTGTTAGTTTTATTTTATATATTTACTTATATATATATTTTTTTTAGCTCAAACTGCGAAATGAGCAAAAGCGCGCAGACGCAACTGTTTCCAGAAATATAACGAAAGAAAGGGGGGTTGAAAGTTCTTTAATTTTTTTTGTTGGTTGTGTCGGCACCAAATTGCGTTGCATTCGTTTGCCTGAAATGTTGATGTTGATTGCCGCAATTGCACAGCGTGAATTGATTTGGCACAGCCGCCGAAACTGAAAACAAGAAATCGGGTGAATTTTCCAAGATTATTTACTTAACAGTTGCATACGAGCCACAATCCATTAGCAGCCAGCAGCTAGCGCAGACAAGATGCGTTCCAAATTCCCTTCAAATATTTGTTTATGGAACCACTTGGCGCCTTTTAAATGTGATTATTTAGTTAACTGCCAGGCAGCAGCAGCAGCAGCAGCAGCAACATTTTCGGGCAACGCTGACTTTCAATATTTGTTCAGTAGTTTGACCCTTTTTAACAGCTCTATATATGCCATCGAATGTGTGTATATCTGTTAGATACATTAGGGTGGCCAGCCGAAAAATAGAGCCACAAGCGATAACGAAGCGACCGACTGACTCCCCAAATATTTAAATGGATATCCACCAAGTTCTACAGTTCTCTCCTAATGAATTAATAGAGCATCGATCTCCCAAGTTTTTTTTTCTCTTCTCTAGCGTTTGCCTTTTCTCAGGGGAATACGAGAAAATATTTCACTCTTTCGCAGCGCCTTTATTTATGTGGCGTTACTTATGGGGGGGGAAAAAAAATGTAACCCAAAATGATTTATGAGCGCCGGTCCTCGAGACGAGATGTCTGGCCTAAACGTTCTCAATTAAAAAGCGAAGCACACAATGACAAATTGTGTCACAATTTGTGACAGGCGAACTGAACTTATCTTTTTTCGGTTCAAAATATGCAAAAGCCATCAAGGGTTATTTCAACAAATTTCTTAAATTTATTTACGTTTTTATTTCGTTTTTATTTTATTTACACGATTATCAGCTAAAGACCGGATGTTTAGGGGCAACATTACAATTATCTCTCTCTATGTTTCTGTTATTTTTTTCTGGCTCTTCTTCGGGCTCAGGTAAAAGAAGCAGCCAGGAAATCTCTTGGCCAATGCAAATATTGACATTGTCTCTTACTGTTAGCCGGCTCGCTCTCTTTCTGCCCTATGTTTGTTTGCTTACACAAGAAAAAAAAAAAAAAAGAAAAGAGCGTTAGATGTAGTGTATCTGAGCGGTAGCTGGCTGGCACAGTGCAGCGTTTACTTTTGGGTCGTAAACTGAAGTATCTAGAGTGGAGTATCTGCCGCCTGCCTCTGGCTGCCACACATGGGGTTATAAAAAGAAACTATACACATAGTTATGAGTGTGTGTGGTGTGTGTGCAGGGGGGGAGTGGGGGAGTCGAGTCTCTGGTTTTTGTTTCTAGTTTCTGCTTGTGTCACCTCAATTGCTGCGGCTCTGTGTTTTACTACCGATATTGTGCGCCCATTATAAAGATATAGATAAAAGCAACAACTACAACAGCTTTGGTTTGGTTTTGTGTTCTATTTGGGTTTGTTTGGATGCCGGGTAAAAGTAATCAACGACATTAAACATTGTCGTCGTCCCCCCCTGAACATCATCGTCATCGGCTAGGCAAATAAAGTTCTCCATTTCTCCCTCCCTCCCAGTTGGATGTTTTTCCCTTTGGTTTTGTATTACAACGAAATTATTGTATTTTTTATGAGTGGGTTGTGGGTGCAGAGGCGGAGAACAAGAAATTAAAAAGGGGGTACAAAGCAATATAGATAAAAAGGGGATATGTATTTTAATTTGGCTTTAATTTGTATTTATTTTAATATTAATCAAGTACTTTGCTATATTCAAACTATTTTCTGAATCGATATATCTATTAATATCGAGCGATATGTTCTGCTAGAGATGTCACTAAACCGATTAACCTTTCATTAACCAACAATGTATTTATATTTTACCTGAATACACTTATTACTTTGCTCTTACAAACCTTAATTAAATACAATTACTAAAAAACCCCTTAAAAGTGAAGACCCTGTAGTTGTATTTTTTTTTTGGTCATTGTGCAAGCTTTTAGGTACCTAAAGCGTGGTTCCATTTGCCCCCCCATTGTGTAGGTGTGAGAAACCCGATACGGTTTTGTCTCGATTCGAGTCGAGTCTTCGGCTTTGAGTCTCAGTTTCGGTTTCGCCCGCTTTTTGAGGTAAGTGCAATTTTGCAGTGACTGAGCAGAGATGTTGCACTCTTCTTGTACTTTTGCGGTCACCACTTGGGCTCAAGTCTAGACAAGATTTTCTTCATTTTCCTGATGGAAACACAGAATGTGTTATCTTTGTGAAAAATGTCTCAGAGCCTCTATCTGCATCTTTGGCTGTTACTTTAATTTGGTTTTTGTTTTTCCTGCCGCCCGAGGCAGTACAACAGAAATCTTGATAACATTTCCACAGACACTCGGTCGGTCTGTCGGTATATATCTCTCCCGAAAAATATATATACGTTTGTATTTTTCTGTTTGTTTATAATGTTAGGAGGAGGCAAAAAAAAAGAAGGGAAAAGGGAAACCCGCATGAGGCTGGCGCCGTGGCACGCAACATGGAAATGAAAATAATATAATGTGGCTACGTGCTGCAATTTAGGCGCCTCGCTTTTCCCAACTCCCTACCCCCCGCTGACTTTTCGCTCCGCAATTAGATCAACTAATAAGAGGGCGTGTAGACTCCTTCCAGGGGGAAGAACTTTGACCTCTTGGCTTGGGTTTCTAGGGTTCTTGGCTGGCCTACACTTTCCCCCTCTTTCTGTAAGTGCTTTTCCTTTCCCAACCTTCATTACTCAGCTATTTGCGAATCTTTGTTGTTGTTTTTTCTGGTCTGTTATCACTGTTATCACTGCACTCTTTTCTCAAGTGGCCAAAGTCTTAGCCGGCTGACGATCGACAGCCGGCGTTTGACGGCAGCGACGACAACTCGAAAGTCTTGGCTACTGTGCGCGCTGATTCCAAAGTCGTCCGGTCCGTCCATCCGTCAGTCCGTCCGTTGGTGGTGCATAAATTGCTTTATGGCCCACGGCCGGGTCCGGGTAAAAACTCTCTGACTGGAACTATAACCGGGGCTTTATGGCCACATTACTCAAGTGCCTGCAGACGAAAAAGGCCGGGGCTGTTTGGTAGTGGCAGTACCATTGTCCCTAGTCGCGGGCCTATCTCCTCGGGAATGATTTTATTGCCTCGCGACCTGGCCATAAAATCATGCCCAACCGTTTGTGTATTGGCATTATAAAAAGAATATAGTCCCCACCCATCCAGAGAGCTTGAATATGTGTCGTTTCTTTTTGATGAACTCCCAGATTTTGTTGCCTAGTTTTTTAGCTTTCTTTGGTCAGGGGTGCCTGCCGTTTTGATAATTGTCTGAGGAAATTTCCTGATTGAATCATAATTTCCAAGTATATATAAAAAGTGGTTCCTTCTTCTTTATTTTTTTTATGACAGCGGATGATAGCACGTGGTTGATGAAATGGTACTGATTTCAAAATTCCCCCCACAATCGCTAGAGCTGGTAAATTTATGGCCACCTACGCCAGCGGCGAGTTTCGATTTATATTTTTTATTTTGCCCTGGCTTTATTATTATTATTTGTATCAGTTTTTTTTTGTTTGTATCTTTGGGGCCAAACGATTTGGAGACGCGGCGACATTGTAAACCTTTTGTCGGTTGTATAATTGCATTTATTGGCATCATAAAATGAAGGCGCGTTTGAAGAGCAGTATCTAAACAGTAGTGATTTCTTTTCGCCTGTTGTCGCAAAAAAAAAAAAAACAAAAAAAAAATACACACAAAATAAAATAAATAGAAAAAAAAAAGAACAAAGCTACGAAAAAACAGAAATAGAAATTTATGAGGTGCTCATGTGAAACTGATTAGGAATGGGGTTCGCTTTGCGGTTCTCAGGTTCCGTTTGGGGCGCGTGACGATGTCCGCCACTCGATGAGTTTCAGATTCAAAATATAACAAAATATATGACGCTACGCTCTGGGGGAAGTGACTTTTCCACGAGAATGTAGTATAATTTGGTAATTCCCAATAATTCATTATTATAAAACATCTTCAGCTGTAGAACCCTTCAGGAATTATAATCAGAATGTTACCAATTGATCGATTTATTCATATTTTGTACAAGACAAGCATTTTATTCCAATATATACTTGTCTATATCTGTAAAAAAACATTAATTTTTTTTTTGTCCTCCCTGTATTTAGACACTATAAATATAAAATTGTCAGCTGCAGACGCCCACGCACTGCAGCATGTTTGGGGGGAAAATCATTTCGTTTTCATTCCTATTCCCATTCCAAATCCTATTTCCATTTCAGTTTCACGCCCCAACTGCTGAACATTTTTGTATTTATAGACTTGTCTCATGCTGTGCATTTTAGTTAGTTGCCCACATGATTTATATATTTTTAAAATCCTCCATATATCTGGGGAACTTCAATTAGCATGGGAAGAGATATGTATTTTTTGGGGACTTCTCAAGGTTTCCGAACGGCCATTTTTTTTTTCTTCTTTCTTTACTTTTCTTGGGGTCCCAAAGTGCGTGCAATATGCCAGGCCAAGTTGTGCTCTCTTCATATCAGTTAAAGGCAAAAGCGCGAACCGAACGGGCCTGCATAGTAGAAACCAGTTTGGCAAGTTCCCATTTTATCTGTATATCGATGCGGTGTGTGTGTTGTGTGTGTGTGTGCCAGTGCCACACCATTCGACCAACCAGCATTTGAAAATGCAACATAAAAGCCAACAGGCAACAACTTTTGCAAAATATACCCAACACGCAACTTGGCTCCGCTTTTTCAGCTTCACCCTTCTAAGTCCCCCCTCGGTTTTTCCTCAATGGCCGTGCTTTGTGCTTTGCTATTATCGTGCTTCTGCTGCTGTTGTTGTTGTTGCTGTTGGCCTCACAATGGGGCGTTTTTCTCATACGACGACCATCGGGTACAATGGTATGGAAGTGCCCACATATCTAGATGCGAGTACAAGTCTTCCCAGTCTCTCCATCCGTCTGTGTGTCCGTGTGCAAAGTGTGTAATTATTAGCTGCACATGCCTCAGTTGATTTCAAATTGCCGTTACTGCCTTGGACCGCTGGACCGCTGGACCTCTGGTCTGTGTGTGTGTGTGTTTCCATCTCGCTTCTTATGTATTTGTTTCTGGAAGATCCAGATGAGCTATAGGAGATCAGTAGGGCAGCTTAACACGAAAGGTCGCGATATCGGCCCCATGTTTAATTGGGAATTGTGTTTGAGGGTTTTTGGGGTATTCTTTTAAGTGAAATTACTCTAGAAGGCTGTGGAAATTATTGAAAATAAGTTACACAATTTAGATTTTACTTGAAACTGAGTAAATATTTGAATAACTTGAAGTTTTTTGAATACGGATACCAAGTTTCAGATCATTCTATATAGTTTTGTGGAAGTTACTTGATTTAGTAACTTGGTTCTTATAATATAGTACCCTTTTGAAGATCTCTCACATTATGAGGTAGTAAATGCGGGTCTAGGTTTACCTCAAAACAGTGTGATACCCATAATTCCCTTAGCCCCTTTCAGGGTCACATCTTTTTATCCCCGGAACCATATAATCCCCCGCCTTTGGACCTCCCGCCTGCATTGCAACCTTGTTGCATGCAGCTGGGTGGTCAAAACAGCAACAACTCCACACTATACAAAACACACACTCACGGATTTGGACAAGGTCAGGTCCCTCAACCGTTATATAAGATATCGCAGCGGGTGTGTATCTGTTTATCTTCGAAGACCGAAGTCTGAATATCTGAAGATCCGAGAGCTCGGTTCCGTGAGAGCCAAACAGAAATAATTCGCACAGCATTTGATGACCTTCTCCGTACGGTCCGTACGGTCGGTTGGTCGGTCGGTCTGTGTGGCATTTTATCTAGCCAGATATTGCCTTTGTGATCTTTATCTAAGTGTGTGGTTTATTTTTATATCTACGTGTGCTCCGGCTGGGATTGCTATAAAAGCGAGAATCTCTTTTATGGTCACAGCGAGTCGCATCGTCACCTCTTCGGGGCTCCGGGCTTGTTGCTTTTTCGGATTCGGTTTTTTGGGTCCGCCTGATGATGAGCTGATGAGCGCACAAATGTGGCGTTTTTCCCATGCCATGGAACCGATTTGCTGTTGTAGTTTTATAATGTGTACAATATTTTGGTTTGGCATGGGCTTATCGGCAGCCAGGCCATCATAAAATAGCAAAAAAATAACAAGAAGAGTGCCAACGAAGAGGGTTTGGGCTTTTAGGCCAGAACAGCTGGTAAATGTTTTGCACAAAGAGAAATTATGTTGCCAAAATTAATTTGAATAATAAAAGGAAACCCAAAAACTGTTATATTTAAGCCTTATAGGTTTTAAAAAAGGTTTATCTTGAAACCTCTTAATTTTTTGCTCTGTAAAATTTAACACTCACTAACCATTGTCCTTCCTGCTCTTTCTCTTTGCAGATAAGATCACAGAAACCCTATTATACCGCAGATCCCGAAGTCGACTCACTGGTAAGTAACAAAAAAAAGTCGAAATAAAATAAAAAAAAAGAAAAGAAACCAAAGCTGGCAACAAAGTTGCCACACAGCCCAGCCTCCTTGGCAGCAAGTTGCCAAAGCCAAAGATCATGGCTATTTTTTTTAGTTTGTTTTTTTTATGCTGAATGCTTTGTGTGTGTGTGTGGGTATCACCTTGACCCAAAACGACAACGACAATTGAATAATTTTCTTTTATTTAGAATAAATCACAGTGAATTTAGCAAAAGAGCAAAGCGCGTCAAAGCCCCGGCAAACGAACGCAATTTATGAGCATTTGTTCGCCAGCGCGAACTGAACTGAGTTGTTTAGTCATTTTATTGGACAGCGTTGCCATACTTTTCGCTCTCTGTGCAGCTCTCTGGGGGATATATACACATATATATATACATATAGTCAGGGGGAAAATCGGAGGGCCGGCAGCGAGCGAACCCATGCGAACGACAATATGAAGCAGAACGATTTAATGATGCATATGACATTTTTGCACTCTCTAAATGGGCTGCCTGGGCAGCAGCCTTGGGTGTGCAAAGAAAAAAAAAATCAGAAAGAAAAAAAAACCTATATAGTATATATAACAACAATGGAGCCAGCATCTTGACTTTAGTAGAATATGCATTCCAAGGCAAATGCCAGCAACAGCAGCAGCAGCAACCTTGGCGCTGATCATGATCATCGGCGCGCCGCCTCATGATGAGGCAGAGATCTTCGAGGAGCATTATTATAGTTTAGGGGCAACGGGAACTCATGCTAATCTGCCAAAGGGAAATGATCGTTAAAAGAGCATCGAGATTTTGAGCACTCAGATAGGGCAACAACACCACAAATTTCTGAGGATTGGCCAAAGAAATAAAGAACCGAAATGAGTCAGTGTGCACTGGAAGTTAGGGAAATATCAACTAGGAAGGGATTTTATTTAAAGAACTATATCAGGAAATGAAGAAAATAAAAGAGATAAATAATAAATCCTTGTGGAGTATTCAAGCTTTATTGTTAGGGTGTTCAGGGGTATCTATTTTCCATGTCAAAAGATTAAACCAGTTACAATTTTAGGTTTATTTAGGTTCTGCTTAGTATTTTTCAAGGTGTAGCAAATATCCTTTAACCACGAATACCTCCACATAGCACATTAATCCCACTGACCCGGCAGATCCTTCTTCTTTGGCAGCCTCCACCTTATTTCTTTTATTTCTCCTTTTTTTTCTTTCTCTCCTGGCATTCCGAGTCATAACAATTTTTACGACCAAAAGTCGGGGCCCAAGCAGAGGTGGGCAGCCGGGGAGCCCAAAAAGAGATCATTTCGACTGCGGCAGCATCCAGCAGAATGTAAATCAAGACGGAAATGCCGCGTGCAAAGAGTGCAAAAAAGTGCAAAACGAGCCGTGCAATTGGGTAGCAGCTCAGCTAAAGTCGGCAGATAAATAAAAAAAAAAAAAGAAGGGAAGGGAATATATAGTGGAGCAAAGTCTGGCGGAGTATAAAGAGATTATGGGCAAAACTAATTTTAATTGCCGGCAGTCGTAAATGTGTCACTTAACCCACTCGCTCGCGGCTGAGTTGGTGCCTCTGGTGGCCCTAATTTTATGCACTTGCAGATTAGTTTATTAGTTGTAGTACAAAATCACTGAAGGCCTCGTGGCTATGTCCCCCCTTCCTCCCTTTTCCTAGATCGCCGTCTCTTGGCCATGGCCGTGTGCCTGTGTGTGTGTGTCTATCTTTTGGCCCGCTCGCGTCTGCGTACTTTGGCCATAAATCATTTTGGCATGCCAGTCTGTGGTTGCCACTCCCCCTTTATCCGCTATCGTGTTTGAACATTTAAAAGTGCATTTAGTAACACTCACTTAAAGGAAGAGAAGAACAAAAAAAAAACACAAGAGAAAGAAAACCCCTTGCTATAAAAATGTTTATGGCATGTCTTGGGTTTAAATGGAATTCCTGGGCAGTAGCAGTGCAGACACAATAACCAAAACCAAACACAGGCCACACAGCAGCAGTTAGCAGCATCGTAAAAATGTCAAATGTCAAGCTGATGTTTTAATTAGCGGTCTGGTCACACCATACACAAGAAATGCAGTAGTTATAGGCTTATGGGAGCAAAAAGGGGGAGTGTTCTTGAGGCAAATGTATAATATACAGATTAATAGGGGATTTTCATGATGTTACTTTAGCATGCTAGTTTATATAGAGAGCTTATGCTTTAATTACAGCTTTGGTCACTCTAATAAAATGCTGTAAATTTTTCTGAATTTATTTTTATATATTTAAACTAATTTAATATGCATCTCTCTCTCTTTCCAGATGGTGCAAGCAATACAAGTACTTCGGTTTCACCTTTTAGAATTAGAAAAAGTAAGTAACGCCTTTTTCCGTTGAAATAAATTTTCCCTCCACTTTAGTTAAGTTAGAACGCTTTAAGCAAGCTTAAACATTGCCATAGCTTTAATATCGGGGAAAACCCATTTATGCAACCTCATCAAGGCAACAGAAAAAGCAGCATTTGTTTAGTCATTGCAATTAACTGAAAAAGCCAGAGAGCCTGCCAGCCAGTGAGGCAGCCAGGCAGCCAGGCAGCCGGGCCAAGTCGCCGGCAATCATTTATCAACGCCCCAAAAAGACCACCCAAAATGTTTAACCAGGAACCCAGCGAGGACCCAAAACACAGTCTCCAGCCAGCAGGCCCATAAATATAAAAGCCGGAGGCCCAAAACGCGAATAAAAAAGAGCAGGCAAATAGTTGCCAACGGGCGCGCATTTCAATTACCAACATTTGTGTTGACATTTTATTGAGCCATGTTCGAAGGGGGTTGGGTGGAGTAGTCCCACAGCAGGCGACCATATATCTGCAGCTTGTCTAATACACTTGCAAAATGTCTAAATTAAAGGAGAAACATGCAGCACCAGAAACAACAACAAAAAGTGCAGCTGAAAATTGAATTAATTGGCAATCAGAGTGAAATATTTGTACGACGTATACAGGATGTGGCTTAAACCACAAATATTTGGCTGCAGCGGCAGGTGTCTTTTGTAGTTTCGGTGTTACAGTTTCATGCGTAAGATAACAAAAAAAGGCTAGAGAAATATATATACTATATATTTCGAGTTGAACAATGGAATGCATTCAGTTCTGTTCGGGCTTCTCCTTTGTTGTTGATACATGAGGTGTGATGACTGCAGAACTTCCCCTCGAAATTCCTAGATAACACACACACAGCAAGCCAAACATAAATTATTCTCCCAAAAGTGGGGGAGGTTTTCTCTTATGTTTTTTTTTTATGTTTTAAAATGCCGCGAGAGGAGGGAGCAGACACCTACTTGATTATTAGACACTTTATTGTCTAAATGGAAAAATTACAGGTTGCCTAATTTGTTTTAATTTCAAATAATATGCAAGCCAAGCGGCTTCGGGTGCGTGTCAGTGAGTCTCTCTCCCTCACTCTGTGACTTAATGGAAGTTGTTCCTCAAACGTGGTCGTAATTAATGCCGGTCTACCCCCACTTTTTTTTCTTGCTTTTACTGTATTGTATTTTATTTTTGTTGCTTTTGCTGCTGTGCTGAGAAAATTAATTAGGCAAATGCGCAACGAAGCGTGGAGCGAACCTAAACCGAAACCGAAACTGAAACCGAAACCCAGAGCCGGAGTTTAACTCTAAGCCGGCCCAGCCAGCAGCAGCAGCAGCAGCGAAAACCCGTCTCTTACTCTTTTTTTTCAATTAAGTCTTAAGTAAGAAATTATGCAAAACACTCGACAGAACACACTGAGAAAAGAGCTAATCAAGAACAAATCTCTGGTTGAAGAACATGACTTATAAATGGATATTAGGCATGCTTGGCCTGCCATCAGATACTATTAAAGCTTCAGTGCTTATAATAAGCCGATACCATCAGAGTTCATTGCTGATCGAAGCAGGTTTCAAAGAATAATCCATATAATAGGAATAATCTATAAATCTCTTAAGACATGAAGGGTTCTTTTCAAGACTTAATGCAATGAAAGCTTTTAAAACGTGAGAAAACATTTACACAAAATGTACAGAAAGATTTATTCTACAAATTAAGGATTCAGCTGGCTAAAAACAAGTCTGTTTCATTTAATATAAAATTTCTTTGTGTGCATAAAGAACGCTCTGGGAATATACAGAAGAGTTAAAGTCATTTGCTGTGGAATGCGTTGTCTGTTTCTATTTATTTTGTTTCTATATTTTTGTTGTACTTTCTTTGATCTAATGAAGAGAGTACCTTTTCCGCCCAGATATAGGCTAATTATAGCCTCGTGCAATTAGCCTGGCAAAAAAAAAAAAAAAACGCTTTCTAAGCCCCGCAAAACAAACGCACAAAACTAGTGCAGTAAGCCAAGTTAGTCAGTCAGTTGGCCAGCTGCAATTTGTTGCAGCCACCAGCACCCTGTATAGAAAGCCAGAAAAAAATAAAATAAAAAAAGGGATATATATATATATATAAAACAAAACAACAGTCAAGATCTTTATCAACATCACAGCAGCAGCAACGGCGGCGGCGCAGACCACGACAGGTTTTTGTTTTGTCATTTGTCACTCACACAGCTTGCGACACACAACACGAAACCAACAAAGAACTGTAGCAACTTGTACAAAAACCAAAAAAATATATAAAATAAAAAAAGGATAAAAAACTGGGCAAAAAATCGATAAAAAAATCAAGCACATTCATTTATATGCAGCCAACAAAATGCAGCGGTCGATTTTTTGGTGTATAAAATAAATATAAATGCAAAGAACAACAACAACAGAAAAATATACTTAAATAAAATGTGCGGGCTTGGAAAAAGTGAAAAAAAAAAATATAATACATCTATATATATATACATATATATCTGTATCTGTGCATATTTGTTGCTACAGCGAACAGAATCAGTTAAAAAGACGTTTTCAAGACTTGTGTCTGTCAAAACTGGTTTGGCAGTCTCAGTTTCTCAGTCGCAGTCTGGGGGCCTCACAGTCACACAGCTCCCAGTATCTCCAGCTTTTTAGCTCCCCAGTCATGCAAAAAACACACAAAAAAACAAAAATGAAATACAAAAAATAAAATACAGCAAAAAATATAAGGAGAGAAGAAAAAAAAACAAAACAAAAGTCAAGCAGGCAGGCAGGCATTGCAATTGACAAACAGACGACGGGACAGTGGGACTAACCGCCTGATGGACAGTGGGACAAAAAGACACAGCACAGACCGAGATGGAGTCCGGAGACGGAGACACAACACGTTGGGTCAGTCAGTTGCACACGCTCCTCCGCCGGCAGGGGGTATCAGAGAATCGGAGAATCGGAATCGGCATGGGGGCACACACACACACACACAACAATTTGGGGGCCTTGTTTTGATGGCTTGGCCAAGATCGCTTCGGGATCGCTTCCACCACCAGCAACATTGCCAGCGACAGCTGTATACTTTTTGCTTTTTTGTTTTTCAAACCGATGATGCAAGCTGAGGGATCTGCCAAAAAGCCAAACTCAAGATGATATTCTCAATGATTTTGTACTAGAAGGTGTTGCTCTTCCACAGATCTATTATTTATATTTATCTCTTATTATTAAGATAATAAGCCCTGAGTGCTATCCTAGACTTGTGCAATTCCAATATTACCATTAATTACATTTCATTTAAATGTCAGGGCAACAGAGGGAAAAGAGTTAGCTCTAGAAACTTGTTAGACGACGGTCCGAGAGTGTGTTGGACGGGGGACTTTGACTTTAAACGGTTGGTTGGGGCTATCTATGAGCGGAAATCGAGAATTACCACTGCGCAGATTGGAGCTATTTGCATCGAGATTAGAATTACACACACAGAGTTGAAAGAGAGGAAGCTGTGAGGGGCTTGTAAGGGGGGGTGGGATGCTGTGAAAAGTTTTGCTTAACAGGATGTACAAATGAGCGGGGCAGGAACGCCCTCTTGTTGGCTGCCGGTGTAGCTGGTGTAGCTGGTGTTGCCCCCTGTCCATGTCCGCATGTCGCCCTTGTTCCGCGACGGCCCACCCAATGTGCGACAGCAGCAGCAGCAGCAGCAGCAACAGCTAAAGCGAATGGTGCAACAGCAACATGGGGGCCTTCTCTCCGACAGTCATAAATATCGCAATGAGCCGTTCGAAAATGTCACATACAATGCTGACAAATTAATCAAAAGTTATCAGCCAGCCGGCATCGAAAGCTGGGTCTCCGAAGGGTCTTGCCACGATGACGATGATGATGCCCCGGCATCTCCGGCATCATAAACATATCAATTTGGTGGGCGCACAGCAGCAGCAGCGGCAGCAACTGTGGCAGTGGCAGTGGCAGCAACATGTTGCTGGCGTGCTAATTGCAAGCTTTATGGATATTGTTATGGCCGCTTTGACAGCTACAAATGCAATCATAAAACTGATACACTTGCAGGGCAGGCAGCCAGCAACATGTTGCTGCTGCTGCTGCTTATCAGCGGCGGCGGCGGTGGCGGCGACAAATTTGACATTGTCCTGTCATAAACCAGTTGCAGGCCGCCGTTGCTTTTTATCATCTTTTTGTCGAGCTTTTTGCGTATTTTTTTTGGTGACAATAACATTGAAAGCAGCCTGCAAACGAGTTTGACAAGTTTGGGCAATGGGCAACAAGTTAATAGCCCCGTTGGCCGACGTTGCAGCTTTCGCAGGCCAAAAAAAAAAAAACAACAAAAAATGAAGAAAAGAAGCAGCAACACACAGGAGCATGGAGCAGCAGCAACAACAAACAATTTGCATAAGCAACGCGCACTTTTTCGTAAATTAAATGCCAGGCATCGGTTAAATGGAGCACCCTGTTGTTGCTTTTGGTGTTGTTGCTTTTGCTTTTGGTGTTGCTGCTGCTGCTGCTGCTTCTGCTTCTGCTGTGTCTGCCAGCCATGGCCCAGTGCAATTAATTTCTTTTTAGCCGTGGCGGCGGCTGCATTCCTCTCTTTGTTGCCTGCATATTTGCATATAGTATGCCTGACTCACACTCACTTTGGGCCTTATCGCATTTGTTTTATCACACACACACTCGCGGCACACCAGCAACAGCAGCAGCAGCAACAGCAACAACAGGGCTTTAAAAACGCATTCTGTTGGCCAAAGTCTGTTGGGCCTTTTTCTCCTGCTGACGCCACAGCGATCTTCTTGCCACTGCAAGAAATATAAATTGATTTAGTTTGGTTTCTTTTGGGAGATTTCAACTTTAAAGTTAGTTAAGGTTGCATTTACCATTAATTCTTATTGATTCTAAATAAATTTCAATATTTGGTAAAGCAATTAATATTAAAATATAAATAAAATTCTTAATTTTGGAGCATATAGAATTTTCTCAGTGTACATCATCTCCATGTTGCTAATGCGTCTGTTGCACGTGCTGCCTGATGTTGCTGCTTGGTTGGCTGGCTGGCTGGCTGGCTGGCTGGTTGCTTGTTGGTTGGCCTGAAAGTGTGCCCCGAGGCACTGAGCTTGCCTGCCCTCGTCCCGGCCACCACTTCCTTTTCGGCCAGTGCATTATTTCGGACCTCTCTCTATGCATATTTATGGGCCTTGGTTAGAGAGAGGCTTTTGTGTCCCTCAGCCATTTTTGAGTGCCATCATCATGGCCATGGGTCTCTGGGTCTCCATCTCCTCCGTCTGTTGGAGTTGCAGATGGAGTTTTCGAGTTGAAGTTTAGCAGGTAACGCATCAAAAGCAATTTGCATGCCATTTTGCGGGGGCGGGGATCCGAGCGGTAAGTGCCGGGAATGAGCCGGTTTTTTTTTTCGATTGGTTGTGGCAAGAATGTGATGGCGCTAAATACATACATATATATGGCAATGTTTAAGCTCGCTTTAAGTGTAAATATAAGAACGAAAGTAGCAATATATCAATGATCCTTAAACTCAAATCTATCCTCTTTTTTATGATAACATATCAAAGATATATATTGTTTACTGAAAAGTATTTCCAACAGCTAGATGATCGAAAAAGATGAATTTAAAAAATCAAGAAAAAAACTCATGCTTCTTTCTAGTTTCTTATCAAAAAGAGAATAAATTAACACTATAGTAAAACCCATTCGATCATCTAGACTGCTTTCGTTACTATCTCGCTGATAAACCATGATCATATCCCCTTAAATACCATCTAAGTTAAACCCCTTTAAACTTAAGTAAGCCCTTGTAAATATAGATACATATTTAACACTTTTAGAGTACCCCCTTTATAGAGTAGCACCACCCAATAAATACACCGCACCCCCTTCGTTAAACCGCCGCCCCCTCCCTCTGGAGATACCAAAAATCTCAAGAGAACTAAAAAAAACAAAATCGACAACAAAACTGATGAATCTCTTCTCTTCTCTCTTCTCTTCTCTCTCCCCAAAAAAACGAAAAAAAAACCCCACGTTATCCGGCAGGTGCACGAATTATGCGATAACTTCTGTCATCGGTATATATCGTGTTTAAAGGGTAAAATGCCAATAGATTTAGTGATCGACGAACGGGACACCACCAAGCCACCGGAGCTGGGATCGGCGAACGGAGAAGGGCGCAGCAATGCCGACTCCACGTCGCACACCGATGGAGCTAGTACACCAGACGTTGTGAGTACCCCCTTCGCGGGAGCACATGGTCCTATATTGGCGAGCTACAATGCGGTGGTGCACCCATGTTCGTAGTACGATAACGACCTTCTTGCAAAAACGAAGCGGGTGCTCACAATGCCCTGGGATTAAAATGAATCAATAATAATAATAATTGCAATGCGATCAATCAGTACGAATCGAAAAAAAAAGAAAAAAAATATATACGAAATCGAATCGAATCGAATCGAGTTGGAGTGCGAATCGAATGCCAAATCGAAAATGCCACAATCGATAATCGATGAACGATAACCGATAACAGTAAAGAACCGAAAATGTTGCTGCTTGTTGCGGCGAACAAAAATCTAAAAAACAAACATAATATTAATATTGATGAATTCAAATCCAAATCCGAACGCAGAAGAAGTTGTACGTCATTATGAACAAATCCAAAAAAAACACAAACACACACACACCCATAATATACACACACACTTTGTAAATTAGAATCAGAATCCGACAAACAAACAAAAAAATAAGCGAAGAAAGCTGAACAAAAATTAACTATTACAAATTAAAAGAAAAACCAATTCAAAAAAAAAAAACAGTAATAATTCCAAAACAAAAGCGAAAAATAAAAGGAGAGCAGAGGAGTTTTACGAGCCGGCGAGCAGCAGCACAGCAACACATCCATGGCAAGCAACATAAATATGCGACAGCGGCAACATAAATACATGCACGGCAGCAACATACACCGGCTGGCAGGCAGCACAGAGAGGACAGTAACCGACATGAGTAACGTACCAGCGACAAACGAGCTTCCATAAAAACGAGGCTTCGGCCACGAAAACCGAACTGATAACCGAAACGAACGAACGCGTAACGAAAACCGACTGACCTACGAACGTATATCTATATATATATCTAGATATATATATAATGTTGCTACCGTTGCTGCCACGGCCAAAAAATTTGTTTGCTCTCCTCCTTCTGTGTACAGTAAATGCCATAAATTTAAGTTCCAACAGCTAAAGGCAGCCAAGAGTAGTACCGAAAGACAAAAATACTATCCACTTTCTAAGTGGATATATTTTGTACGCTTTCGTGCCTGCTCTTTTCTGCCTTTCAGCCTATCTCAATCCCTCTCAAAAAAAAAGTAAAGAAAACAAAACAAAATCAGTTTATATATCTCAAGCAGATTGTAAATGATAAAAGATAAACAAAAAGCAACTGAGCAACAATAATTAGAGCAACAAACAATTTCGCTTAATTTGTAAAAAGTACCAACAACTAAAGAAACAAACAAAAATACCGAAAACAAAAAGTAAGAAAACAATGAAAAATAAAAAAAACCATAAAGTAATTGAGAACTAAATTACAACAATATGAAAATGTTCGAGAACTTCGTTTTTGCAAGAGGCCCATATAGCTCGCCAATATATTATTAATTATTATTAACAACACTCACACACACCATTAACCAACCAACCAACCAACTATTTTTGATTATTTTCCTTTTACTTAATACTGAACACCCCCCTTATATGAAAAAAACAAAAAAAAAAACTCCCCCCTTAAATATAAAAATCCAATCAACAAGAATTGAAGTAATAATCTTATATTATGAGAAAGTTTACTAACCCCCCAAAATCTAACCAATTTTTAACATTTTTACATATGCACACATAACTCTATATAGAGTTCTATATAGAAACTATATATATATATATATAATACCCAAGCATACGCATATATTATATATGTATACTGATTATATGATATACGAAAGCCTGGCCTCTGACTCTTCTCTCCCCGATATATCGCGGGCCTGGTCAGTTAGTCGGCGGGGATCGATAACCAACGCGGTTATCGATTTGAGTTTTGTTGAGTTTGTAAACTTGTAAATATTTGAAATACCCCCACGTTAAAGTCCCTCCTCTCTGATAAATACAACAGCAACAAGCAGACAGACACACTGACATATAGCCCACAAGAATATTACCATTTCTGAAATCTCTCTATCTATCCAACCATTAAAACCCAATTCTTTTGCCTAAATCTGTGCCAATTACTTGGAAACAAAAAAACAAAATGAATGATCACAAACAGCCCAGCACCCAAGACTTTTCACCGCTGGAGGAGACCTATGCCAGCTATCGCATCAAACACGAGGCGGACTTCTAGTCCCGTCCGAATTTGTATCCTTCCTCCCTTCCCCCCTTCCCAATCAGTTCTCTATAAATATACGGAAAAAATCGATCTAATATAGAGATAAAGCTTAGCCATGTAGTTTGTAACTAAAATCCAGTCTAGGCTGCGCTTAAAAAAAAAAAAAGAAAAGAGAAGAAGATAGAAAGAAGTATATAGTTAATTCCTAGAAACTTCTATCCAACCCCATATATTTTCTAATGCTTAGTTTGAAATTTATAATTTCCTCTATAATTTCGGGAATTTTTCAATTTAGCAAACGTGTATACGATTTTTCTAAAAACAAAAACGTCCTTTTTCCCTTCGTGTGTTTTACAACACTGGAGCGAAACTTGCCAAATAATACGAGAAAAAAAAGAAAGAAAGAAAGTAAGAAAGAAAGAGAAAATTAACAGAGAATATAAAGGATATTTTCGTTAAACATTTTTGTTTTCAACTCTCATCATGCAACGCATATACGTAAAAAAGAGATACCAGAAAAGCAAAAACAACCCAAAACCTGAGTTCAAATGCAAAGTATACGAATAAAACATTATTGTTTATTACATAGAGAAAAACAAATAAAAAATACGAAAAGCAACTAAAAAAAAACTTAAAGTTAATTTAATTAAATTGAGGATACGAACGATCGACATTTTAAATGAGCCGAGGAACTTTCAAGAACAATTGATATACGTAAAAGCAAACAGCAAACCAACTACAACTAAAACAAACTAAAACAAACTTTAAGCATTTACTAAAAACAAAAAAACAAAAGCAAATCGAAAACTACGCGATACTATTATTATTAAATAAATATAACGAAAAACGGAAGAAAGCTAAATGTAATTTAATTGAATTAGGATGAGTGAAGGAGAGCTGCCGAGAAACTTAGAGAACCCTCGCTACCCTCCAATCCCCCCAATTGTATACTATAGCGTACGTTATATAGTTCTTAGTCAGGACCCCCCCCCTGAAACCCTAGGCAGTTGTAACACTAAACTTGCAATACGAAACGATACGAGAGAGTTAGCAGCGCAAAAAAACCCAATTCTTCTCTAGCTACCAAAACACTTTCTACTGCTAACTTCTACTACTATTTTGAGTTGTAGAACACTACTAAACTAAACAAAACAAAATGTACTTAAATCGAGCTGCGATCAGTCGATCCTGCAGCTCCTTCAGCTATATGGGCAGTCATTTGTATACTTAGACTATAGTCGAACCGAATTCCCAGCGGTTTATTATAGCCACAACTAACTTAACAACAACCACAACAACAACAAGAAGAAACAACAACAAAAGCTTTTGTACTATTTTTTCAAAACTACCAAGAAAATGAGGGAAAACTTTCTTGAAAAATTATGAAAATTAAAATAGTTGTTGTACTTTGTCTCAAAACCCTAAAAAAAAAAACAAAAACTAAACCTTGTATGTAAGAAACTAAATTTAAACTCGAAAAATTGCTGTAATTATGTAATAATTTTTCTGTTAGCATAATTCGCCGCTTTTTAGTTAAAAAACATAAAAAACACTGTTGCAAAAAATGAGAGAAAATACTTTGTTTCCTATGATTTATTGTGTGAGCTTTTTGCATTTTCGTTGAACAATTTTATTCTTTAATGATTTTCTGTATTAAATGTTTTGCTAAGAAAAAATTAAAAAAAAACCAAGCAAAAATTTTTTATTGTTGCATTGTATAAATATACTTAAAATACACACAAAAACAAAACACAAAATACTGAAACTGAAATACGTAATTGCTTTAGGTGATATTTTATAAAAATATAACGCAAGTAAAAATAATAATAAAAATACACAAAAAAAAAACAAACAAAAAGAAAAAAGTAAACTTAAAAAAATGATGCAAAATATATACGTAAATATGTTTTAAAAATCGAAAGAAGGCGCTTTTTTGCTTTTTACTATTTTTAAAATATATAAAAA